>JASCZI010000021.1:233697-244369 GCA_036250425.1 Stylosanthes scabra
TTGAATGTGTACGCATCTTTGCCGAAACAGCCTTTTGGGCGTGCCTCCCACGTATAGGATGCGTACGCACAGCTTCACTAATGCGTACGCATCTGGTCCAGCAATGGCCTTCTAGGTTTTGTTGCGATCCTTTCGTTCCTTTCGCTCTCTTCGGCCACTTCCGCTCCGAACTTCACCTGTTATATCCTGAAACACTTAAGCACACACATCAAGGCATCGTGCGGAACGGGAAACAGTTCAAAACATATTAAATATTGGCCGAAATAGCAGATATTACAATTACAGCCCTAAGGAACTACTAAGTGTAATTTAACCTATTTTGCTAGTGTTTAAGCGATGAAGAGGTGATAATTAATCAATTAAAGCAGTAAAATGAACAGTCAGAACGAGTTTCATCAGCCAACCGAAACTTTAATCAGACAAGCTACAATCAGGCAGTTTCAATCGCTTCACAATTTCCTTAAATTGATTCATTCTTGCTTATGAAATTCTCATATATTTAATACTTTCCCTTATATTATGCAACGTAGAATTAGCTACCTTCAATCCATCTTGAACTATCAAATTCAATATGTGGGCACAACACCTCAGATGAAAGAAATGACCCTTACACAACAAGCTATCGCTCATATTTACATTTTGCTTCAACAATTCTTTCATGCTATCATTTGAAGATGCATTATCTAAAGTCAAAGAAAATACTTTTTTTTCAATACCCCACTCACTCAACAATTCAAGCAACTTGTTAGATAAGCAATGACCGATATGGGGAGGAGGCATATGACAAATGAAATTATCTTACTATTTAACTTTCACTTATCATCAACAAAATGTGCAGTCAAAGTAAAATAACCTTCTGTTGTAGAAGCTGTCCATAAATCAGAAGTTAAACAAATTCTACCTGAAAGTTTAGCAAAAAGACTTTTGAGTTTTTCTTTCTCAGACAGATATAACTTCCAAACATATTGAACAGCCGTGTTCGTAGAAACTGATTTTGTTTTTGGATTTAGATATTTAAGCAATTTCCTAATCCATTTGTACTCTACAAATGAATAAGGAAGATCATGTTCAACAATGGCCATTGAAATCATCTCTCGCACAACTTTTGGATCAATTTGTCTAGATTTTAATCTTCCAGCCTCATCTATCATCATTTTCCTCAAATCATGGTACATTGGAAGCTCACGACATATTTTCATATGACGCTTTAAAAAAGATGTCCTATTTCTACCCCCTCCACCTATATATTCCTTCCCACAACCCTTACATTTGGACCTAACTTTACCATCTTTACCTTCTCTTAGATTGGTAAAACTAGACCATACATAAGATGTTGTACTCCTAACTTTTTTGTTTTTCGAAGGAATCATAGTTAATCTGAGCTTGTTTTACCTTTACTATCAGCAGGAAAACTGTCGAATCCATCATCCAATTCATCACCAAACTCATCATCAAACTCATCATCGTCATCATCCAAGAAGATGTGCTCACTGTCTTTATGCTCACCCAAATCCATGCTTACTGTAGTTTTAAAATCATATAGAAAAACAGAACATTTACACACATTATAAAATTTTAGAAAAATAAGTAATACAAAAACATTATCATATTTTAAATCAAATTCAAATAATAGAAAACATTTTAACGATATATATAAGCAATTAAAAGTATATCAAATTCATAATAAAAGTTATTTAATTTAAAAAAATACCTAAAGATGGCAATTGAAGATTAGGAACTACCCTTGTTTTTAACCTTCACAAAGACAGAGTACAGAAGAGAACAATTCCAATATTCACCTGAGAACTAAATGAATTCTAGATGATACAAATGCTTAAAGTGAACTAAGAGAGAGTAAAGATAAACATACTTTTGCCTCTGTAATACAAAATGATTCAAGAGAGAAAGTAAACACCGACGATGAGAGGAAAGGGGGTGAAAGTAAGGGTTACATTCTTTGTTTGCGTTGTTTCTATGGGAGGAATGAAGATGATAAATTATGGTTGGTAGGTTACAATGTCTACTTATATACTTATGTTAATTTATATTTAAAATATTTAAGCTTTAGGTCTTTTTGTTTTTTTGTTCTGAAGCTTTGGGTCATTAACATATGTAGTTTAATTTTTACGGGCTAAAAATTTTTGTTGAAATGATATATTTTTTTTTGAAATGTGATTTAAAAATTTTGTGCTAATTAAAATTTTTTCTTCAACTAAGAAAATAAAATAAAATTAAAAAATAAACGGTCTTGCGAGCGGCCCGACGGACAAACGGGTTTACCCATTTAAGCCCTAAAAAATGTGGTTTAAACGGGCCAATTTTAAATGATTTTTCTTTTAAAGAGGCGTGACCCATCCAATTATTTTTGCGGGTAAACGGATTAACCCGACAGATTTAGGCCATTTTGACTGCCCTACCTTAGAAGAACACTTATGAACTATGTTCAAGGTCTTACGAAAGAATAGCCTATATGTGAAGAAAGAAAAGTGTTCATTTGCAAGGGACGAAATCCACTTTTTAGGACATGTCATAAAAGATGATATTCTCCGCATGGATGAAGAAAAGGTGAAAGCTATCAAGGAATGGGAGCCGCAAAAAAGGTGTCTAAACTAAGGTCTTTCCTTTAATTAGCTAATTACTATCAAAGGTTTATCAAAGGATACTTCGTCAAGGCTGCACCATTAACTAACCTCTTCAAGAAGAACCAATCTTGCGAATGGTCAGAGAAATGTCAGATGGCATTTGATGAGTTGAAGAGTTGGAGAGAGAAGGTAAGACCAAAAGATTTTGGCTAGAGAATGACCTCTATACTAAAGGAAGAAGACTATCTGTTCCCAAGTGGGAAAATCTACGGAGGAAGTTGGTGAAGGAATGCAACGACACCAAGTGGGCTGGTCACCAAGGCCAACGTGAGTAGGACCTTAGCACTCAACGAGTCTTCCTATTATTGGCCTCAAATGCAGGATGAATGTGAGAGTTACGTGAAGATTTGTCTTGTGTGTCAACAATATAAGATTGGAATTAAGGCACCAAGTGGGTTGTTGGAACCTTTACCTTCGCCAGATCGACCTTTGGAGAGTGCGTCTCTAGATTTCATATATGCCTTGCCGAAATCTGAAGGATTTGGTTCCATCCTCGTGGTGGTTGATCGGTTCTCAAAGTATGCTATGTTTATACATGTCCCTACTGATTGCACTGCATAGGAAGCATCACAACTATTGTTCAAGAATGTAGTGAGGTATTGGGGACTACCGAAGAACATCATTAGCGATTGAGATCCACGCTTCACAGGACGATTATGGACAGAGTTGTTCAAGCTTCTTGGATCGGAGCTTCACTTCTCAACAACTTTTCATCCTCAAATTGATGGGCATTTCATAAATTCTCTTACAACTCACAAAAGAGCGAGTCTACAAGGAAGATTCCATCGATATCATGACTGGATAACAACCGCTGACACCGCACTCTCTTTCATCTTTATACACAGGGAGGAGCCCTGAAGCTTATCACATAGTTCAGTCTTGGGAAGAATAAGCCGATATCACATGTTCTTACCTTGACAAAGCTGCAAAGAGGATGAAAACGTGGGTAGATAAGAAGAGGAAGCATGTGAGTTATCCAGTGGGAGATAACATGATGATTAAACTTCTTCCACAATAATTTAAAGCCTTTCGCAAGGTTCGTAAGTGCATATTCTGCAAATATGAAGGGTCATTTGAGATCATTAAGCGCGTTGGGGAGGTAACTTATAAGGTGAAACTCCCTCCATCCATGAAGATTCATCCAGTTGTTCTTGTGAGTATGCTTAAACCATATCAAGAAGACTAAGATGAACCAAGTAGAGGCGATTCAAGTTGCGCTCTGTCAGTGGTGATTAGATCATTTGATAAGGAAATCGAAGAAATCCCAGCTAATCGGACTGTGTGACGAAGAGGAGTACCACCAATTACCTAATACTTGATTAAATGGAAGGGATTTCCGATAATGGAACCTAGCCGAAAAAATCGTGAAGATCTGTGGCAATTCTAAAATAACCTAGAGCGCTATCATGAGCAAAATGAGACGAGGACGTCTGAGCAAAACGATGTTTATATAGTATTCTGGTGTATTTCAGAATACTCTAGATGGTTCCACAATGTTCTAGAATTCCCTGGAAGGTCCTTGAAGTTCATACAGCATTTTAGAAGAGTTTTGAGAAGTGTCGTAGGTTAGATGTTTGTAATGGGTGTTCTGGACACTCGACCTAGACTGTTGATTAGATTTAATCCTAGTTGTCCATTAAGGAGGTGGATGAGTATAAATAGGGGTGAGTTGATAATGTTGAGGGTTAGGTTGACTTGATTTTAGCTCAAGAGGTTGACTAAGTTTAAGTGCCTATAGGGTAGCGTTGGAGTGTGTTGAAGGCAATGACAATACTCATCCACAATTTCATTTCTTATTTAGATTTGATTTTTTAATATCTATTTAATTTTATTTCTTTTTTATTTTTAACATATAAATGAACTACATTATGCAAATATAATTTTGTCATTTTTTTAAGTGACTTTTTTAAAAGATTTTTTAAAAAATTAGAAATAACTTTACAGTTAGATATCTCATGTAAATATCTATTTTTGACAATCAATTATGTTTGGTGCTTGCTACGATACATAGATTAATTAATACATATCGATACTTTTAAGTATTTTAAACCAATTAAAATTTATCACGCAGTTTTTCATTTATCACAGTCAGCAATATCTTTTTCATTTATTTTTAAAATAATTTTTTATCATTGTATATACCAAAATATCCCTATATGTATAGATATAAAAAGACCATTATATCCTTTTTAGTATATTTGTTAAATGACTAAATAATCCTTTTTACGTTTATGTCAATATTACGCTTTCACAAAAAAAACCAAACCCAATAATAATAATCTAATAATAACCCAAAAAAAAAAAAATCAAAATCATCATCAATTCATCATCAACAACGCCATTCGACATTCAACCCCTTCTCTTTCAATTTCACAAATCCATCCTCTTTGATCTTCACCCCTCCAGTCTTTTCCATCCTCCGGACATCCGCCTCGCCATCGTCGCCGCCGCACCCCCCTCATGCCCACCACCACCACCCCGAACCAAATCTAATTGTGCCACCATCATTCACCCTCAATCTCACTTTTCCCCTCCGCGTCCACGATAGTTGCCGCCGTCTGTCATTCGCGCCGCCGTCGCGCACTCGTGTCCAGGCCCCGACCTCCAACCTCTGCATTGCAGACTTCGCGCCCTCCGCTCTTCCTCCAGTATCCCGCCACCTTGCCTCCAACATCCCTTCTTCGTGACAAAATAGGTAGGCATTACTCCTCCTGCAATATGTCTTTATTTGATTTAAGCATCCAACTGTTATATCAGCCAACACTTTTAGCGAGCACCGTACTTTTAACCAATACTTTGAAATATTGTTGGCTAAGTGGATTGAGTGTTGCGATTCAATTTTATCTAAGCTCTATGAATTCAGGTGAATGAGAGTTTGATTACCTAGACTATGTATTGATCTATAAAGTCTCCTCTCTTGTTTATGGTGTTGGAAGTGGTAAAGTGCGATGGCTCAAATTTTTGTTGCATGATTTGGAATGCCCCGTGTTCATTAGCTGCCATTTTCTTGAACTTTATATTTGTTGTAACCAAAACAACTCATCTAATGAATGGACTCTCTTTTTGTTTTTTTTTATTTACTCTTTTTAACAAATGTTTTGAACCTTGACTTAATTTGGTTGTTTTTATTGTTTTCAGTCAGTGAAGAATGGAGACACCATTTTTGTTGACCAATACTTGTTCACAAGAAGTGAAACAACTTCTGTGTGGCTTGAGGTAATACAAATGGCTTGACATGGTAATTTCAATCTTAACCCTGTTATTTTATATGTTGTTTTCGGTTTCAATTTCAAACCATGCCTTTCTTATCTAATTTATGAAAACTCTTGTGAGATCTCCTTCATTGTCAATGTGAAAATTTCGGTGTTCACGTATCATGTATGTTTGTTTGTTATAAACAAGAAATTATTAAACTGAAACTTTGAGAACAATCGTTATATATATCTTTTAAAATGAATGCTAAATGTATTGGGGATTAATGATTGATATGCCTTAGCTATTTTCACAATGGCTTTCACTTCCTGATACTTGCCACCTAGTACATGCTACATAGTTGATTTCTAACATTGAACAAATGCTTTTTTCTATGAATGAATGAATATTTTGGAAATTCACTTGACTGATGATAATAGAAGTGGTGCAAAGAAAGCTATGTAAAGTTTTATATAATTTTAAAGGTTGAATATGGTGTTTGTGTTTGCTGCTGATAGAGTTTATATTAGCTATAGTTTGCTATTTTGTTGTGGCTAGTTGAGTTGTAATGATGTTATTTTGATGTTGTTGATGTCTTGTTTGGTTTGTGTGCAACCTCTCACTCCCCTACTTACAGGGTTTTCAAGTGAGGAAGAACTTATCAAAAAAAAGTTTCATACTTAGACAAGTTAAAAGTGTTTTTCTATTGTTTCATGGGCGTTTTAGGTAGAAAATTTGAGCTTAAATATGGCTTGTTATGTTTAGTTTTCAAAGGGGAAGATATATACAATTTTGAAGTAAGAAATAAAACTTCTACAAAAGCATTCTATCCAATAGTAATTATTAAAAAGAACAACTTGAAGATGAAAGAGAAAGAAAATTCCTTTGTATGATAGTTGTATTTGAACCTCAAATTGTACTCTTGAAGTTGTTCACTTATACAGTTATACTACATAGTTCCACTGTTATATTAGTCGTAGTTACATAATAAAAGGTATTGTCAACAGTCTCCATTTAAATGTTTTGAACAATAGAGCTCTGGCTATTGTTCCGAGCTCAGACAGTTCCTTTAAAGAAAGTGACGAACTTCTCAAAAGCTATGCCTGGATGTTATGTAAACAGTTCCTTTAAGAATATTTAATAATATAATATTAAAGTTTCAAATAGGAACTTCTGAAACATCCATGAAGAGGACTTATAAAAGCCCTCATAAGGGAATTGGATTTGATGGATGATAGTCAAAAGGCTTGAGGTTAAGGGAAACCTATAAAACAAATAGAGGTTAAACTATCAAAAACAGATCTACGATTTATTAGTTTACATGTAAACACGGTTCATGGAGAAGCTGTCTTTTGAAATGTATATATTTTGAAGCAAGGGTGTGGAGTTCCTAACATGTAGTCTCTCTGTATTATTTCTTCTCTTCTTGATAAAAACATTTATGCTTTTCTTTATCTTTTAATGAAATAATATGGATTCATTAAATAGTTGCCTTAGACCCTATTCTAGATACACAGAACAAGCTCCTATTTTATATATTACTTATGTACTAGGACAATGGAGCTCCTGATGTAACTTCAAATGCTCTCTCCATAAGATCACCATTTCTAACATTGTGTATTAATGCATGATCTTTATGTTGCTATATTTTCTTGATTGCAGATCTTGTGCCGAGGAAATAATTCATTTTTGCAATTGTTTTATGCCTCTTCTTTTCATTTGTTTTGCAGCTCATAGCACCATCCACTTTGATTAAATTCCTGAGCTTTTTTGTCATGGACAACAGTAACACAAAGTCGAAGGAGGATGTTAATGACACACATGATTTGAGCTTTGAATATGAGTGCAATTCCGACGAAAGTGACAACATGGCAGCTGCAGATGTGAACATGTCAGAAGCAAATGCGATGAACATTGATGGTGAAGAAAAGTTGATAACTTTTATGCTAGATATGCAAGGTGTTATGGATTTATTTCTCAAAAAGACTTCAGGTTTGTAGATGTTAACGGCAATATAAATACAAGACAAAAAAGCAGGAGCAAGACATTGGAGGTACCTTGAAAAGGAAAACCGGCAAAGGGAGCATAGAGCAATTACTCGCGTTAATTGCCAGGCTAAGATTCGCTTTATTTAGGATGGCATGTCGGGTAGGTGGAAAGTCAGTGCTTTTAACAGCGAACATAACCATTCGTTATGTCCGCTCAAGTACTGGCATCTTATTGCCGCTAATCGTGGGCTTGACGATGCTGACAAAGCACAAGCAGACAACATGCGGGCATTCGGTGTGCGAACATGCCATATAATGGGTTATATGGTCGGCCAAAAAGGTGGATTCGACAAAGTGGAATTCACACACAAGGACCTTCACAACCACATTTCTAAGACCAGACATGAGAAGATAAAAGATGGTGACGTGTCTGCTGCATTGGCTTATCTGCAGTCGAGAGCAGATAATGAACCGTTATTTATGGGGAAGTACACATTGAAAGATGGTAGACTGGAGAACTTGATTTGGGCTGACAGAGCAAGTATTATTGATTACGAATGTTTTGGTGATGTATTGGCTTTTGACACCACTTACAAGAAAAATGTGTACAATAAGCCTCTCGTAATATTCTCTGGAATCAACCATCACGGACAAACAGTTATCTTCACATGTGCCTTGCTTTCAAATGAGAGGACCGAGTCATTCAATTGGGTACTGGACGTATTCATGGAAATTATGTTGAACAAGCTACCTGGAGCAGTCGTGACAGACGGGGATCGTGCCATGAAGGAGGTCATCTTGGAAAAATTTCCCAGTATTCCGCACCGCCTCTGTGCTTGGCATCTCCATCGTAATGCCGTTCAGAATATAAAGAACAAGCATTTTTGGGGTAACTTCAATTTACTGCTCGATGGACAATTTACTCCAGAAGCATTTGAGGAAAAATGGAGCGATGTCATATCAAAGCATGGACTCTTTGACAACGAATGGGTCCAGGGAATTTACAACGATAAAACGAAGTAGACAACTGCATATTTGAGAGACCACCTCTTTGGCAAAATAAGAACTACGTCAGAGTGTGAGGGAATTCACTTATATAGTACTCACAATAGGTAACTCTAACCCAGGAAGGTCAACTGGATTAATGATGTCTCTCGGTCCAGACTTGGCAATGGTCGAATTAGTATTTAGCTTTTCAGGAGAACCTTTCAACACTTCATTATTTGTCACGCTATCTTGTGCATTGGGGGTCTTTGAATTAGATCCAAAGACCTTAAACACCTTAGAGGGAGATCCGTGGTTATCTTTCCAGCATTGAACAAGAGATTGGACTTGTCTCCTTAATTGTGCAATAGAGTTAGCCAACGACACTAAAGTAACTTTGTCCATGAAAGAATTGTTTTCACTACAACATAAAAAAACATACAACAAGGTCAGATCATACTCTAATTCTACAATCTTAATAAAATCCAATATCACATATAAATCATATTAATTTAATAGGATCCTTTAATTGAGTCAAAATTACTTGTTAAAATCAAAATTTCAAGTGAATCAAATCAGCAATTCAATTTTTAAACAAAAATTATACATCAATTCAATTCATGATAACAATAATTTACCAAAATTGCGGAGAAAATTGTGTATAAAAATGGAAATATAAAAACTCCTAATTTTCAAATTCTAATAGAAATAGGAGTAAAATAATATTCTATATCAATCAATTATGGCTTAAGCCCATAATACCAAAAGCAAAACGGATCATCAATTCATAATAACAATAATATAACAGGGAATTGAGGACCAAATTGTGTATGACAATGAAATAAAATAGTACTAATAGTCAAGTCCTAAATTAGTTTAGGAAGAGCGTTAATTTTCGGTATATCACCAGGGCTGCTGCGATGGATACGTCGCCGTCGCCGTCGCTGTGTGGATAGAGAGGGAAGATTAAACAGTGGTTCCATGGATGCGAGCTTCATCGGCGAGAAGTTGAGACACGAGTAAAATTAGGGACGCGAAGTGAGACGCCACAGCACAGTAGATGACTAAACAACGTGAATAGAAAGAGGTAAGATGGAGCGAATTGCATGCAAGAAGGGCAGTAGGAAGAGAGGAGTGAGTGAGAGACGGCTAGGAGCTTGAGATGGTCAAGAATGAGTAGAAAAACCTAATTTGATGTTTTATATAATTTACAGAATTGACATAAATGCCCATTTATTTATTTTTATTGTTCTAATGTTACACATATAATGGGAAACTTAGAAACACTATTAGAACAAAATTAATAAAATTTCTAATAACAAAAATTTAGAAACAACAATAGATCCATGCAAAATACACAAGTTTCACTTTTTACTAACCAACCCCTTTTTTCGTTAAACTTCAACCATATAACTCAATCACCACAGCTTAGTAAAGAAGAGAGACTAAAAGGGTGGAAAGGTAAGACCTTGTCTAAAGCTAGTAGATTAGTGGCACGGATGGAAACAGGCCAGGCCAGGCTTTTGCCTAAACAGGCCAGGCCTGAATTATATGTACTGAGCTCATGCCTGGCCTATTACCTGTTAAAGGCTTTATATTTTACCTGGCTTGGCCTGTTCGAAAGGCCTAGCCTGGCCTGAAGCCTGTTTAAAAGCCTGTTAAAAAATAATTAATAATAAAAATAATAAAAATTTATAAATACAAATAAATAAAATTTCACAATATAAAAAAAGCTTATGTTATGACTTTTATAAATATAGTTATTTAGTAATTATATAAGTGTCAATGATTTTTTCATATGGTTTGAAAATAAAAAATAACTTTATTGATAGATTATGTGTCTCTCTAATTTATTTAAAATTTTAA
>JASCZI010000022.1:12237-28201 GCA_036250425.1 Stylosanthes scabra
GTTTTAAGAAGTATCGAATCGACTCAAGTACCTACCGAATCGACTCGTGTCTTAGGTCCAAACTTTGTGAAAAACGTTTAAAAAGGCTTCTAATCGATTCCCTTCCTGATCGAGTCGATTCGTCATTGATAAAACTCTCTAAAATTTCTAAGTTTGAAAGCACCAGTCTCCTCGCCAGTGTAGCGGATCGATTTAAGAAATCAAGTTTGATTCTGTTTAAAAACGAATCGATTTCACCCCTACACCGAGTCAATTCGATGGACTTAGACAAATCTCTTTTAAGAAAACACTCCCACGAATCGGCTCGATGAGAGAGCGAATCGATTTAAGAGAAGCACTTTACATTCGGTCCAAAAACGAATCGGTTCCTCCCCGGTCAGAATCGACTCGAAACTCTTAGTAAAATCCTTCATTTCTCAAATTCTCAGCCGAGTCGATTCGACCCAAGAACGAATCGATTTAAGGTTCAAACTTTAGATCCTGTAAGAAAACGAATCGGTTCAATGATAAACCGAATCGGCTCGCTAGTTGAAGACTTCGAAAATTTTAATGAGTTTTGGTCCAGCGAGTCGATTCGACCCGCATCGAATTGATTCCTCGTGTCAGAAAACCAACATTTCTCAGTCAAAAACCATCACTTACCCTTCTCATTTCCAATCCCCTTCTCTTACCAACTTGGCACCACTTACCATTCCTCTTAAAACACCTTTTTATCATAATTCCACAAACCAATTCCATCAATTCCACTTCCTATCTACTCAATTCACATTTTCAAACACATTTTATCATCATCAAACACATGCAAGAATACATAAGCATACAATTTCACAATCAAACACATAATTCAAGCATGCAACTCAAGAAATCACATAGATACAAGCTTTAAACTAAGGAATCTTACTCCGTACCTCTTGTAGACCTCCAAATGCTATGAATACTAGGGCTCCTCACTCAAATCCTCCAACCCACTAGCTCAATTGTTGCCTCCTTGGCTTCAATCTATACCTAGTGTCCCCTAATTCACAGAATTTCCAAGGATTTCTCATTCAACTATACTCAAGGTCAAGAAAAGAGTAGAAGAGAAAATCTAGCTAGTGAATGTGCATACCCATACCTTGATACTAGTATGTAAACGTAGATGGGGACGAGAGCTTCGTGTACTCGGCGACGGTGCGGCAATCGGAGCTCTGGTGAGTGAGAAGTGGTGGTTTGAGTGATGGTGTGGGTGGTGTTTGTGAGAGTGGAAGAGAGAGTTGTGAGTGTTTTTGTTGTTGTCGTCGTGTGTTGTGGTTGTTTTGTAGGAGAGTGAGTGAGTGTTGGGTCCTTTGACCCACCTCACTCAACTTGACCGAGTTGGCCAAACTCCAGTGTAGTGTATACCGGTTTTTATTCTAGTTAACTCTTAACTGTTCTTAATTTACGTTGACTTAAAATTAGGGATATCACATGAATGCTACGGTATCGTCTCTTTTTGAGAGAGTAATTTACCCTTTCTAGCCTATTGGCTCACAATTAACTTAATAAATAATTTTTTTTTGAGATAACTATGATTTTGGTCATAAAGGTTTAACTGAAAAATCAATTTAGTCACAAACGTATTTTAGGCAAAAAATTAGTCACAAACGTTATAATTTTTTTCAAAATGGACTGATTTACGATTTTGCCCTCGTGTTTCATAACAGTGTCGGCTTTTAAGCGTATGACCGGTGAACCGGTTTTTAGGGTTGAACCGATTTTCCTAACATTAATTAAATAAATTAATAAATAACAAAAAATATATACTAATAATAACATACTCTTCCTGATAATTTAACCTAGCAGCCGCACCAACCCTAATCTTCTTCCTCTCGTCACTTTCAAAGAAAGTCACTTCTGCTCCTCCCACTTTCGGCGCCGCCAGTGCAGCTGCCGGTCCTTGACTCCTTGTTGTCGCCACCATCGTATTCCCTTCTCCTTCCTCTCTTCCCAAGCAATAAATCAGACATCCTTTCCTTTGTCGTTGCTCATCGCCACTGCTGGGCCTCGCCGACCGTTGTATATCCTTCTTCTATTTCTCTGTTGCTGCCTCGCCGATTCGTCTCCGTCACTGCCTCACTGTTGGTAGCCCTCTGCTTCACTGGACGCTTTTTGCTCAACGTCGTTTTTGTTCGTCTTCGCCGTCCAAAAAACTTCTCCTCGGATCTACTGGTTCATCTATTATTAGCAGTTGATGGCCAAAACAAGCTGTTGTGCTTGATCATCTTCTCTATCTCTATTTTGATTCTGCTTGTTGAGTTGTTATGTTGAATACTTGATTTTTCTCTTATTGTATATATGATTGTATTATCCGCACGATATTGTAGTTAAGAATTTTAATTTTTTTTCAATTTTGTTAATCTGGGAATTTTTCTAGTTAAGTGTATGATTTAAGTTTAGGTGAAATTTGGGAAAAAAATGGTAATTAAGCAAAATTGATGATGATGATGATGATGATAGTTATTATTATTTATTATTATTATTATTAAGTTGATCCCATTCATTTTTTAGTGAATCGATCGGTTTGAAACAAAGAATAAGAAGTTGGTTCAGGTAAATTAGTGATAATAAAAAGGGAGAGGGGCAAAAATGTAATTTCAGATCATTTTAAAAAATTACAACGTTTGTGACCAATCTTTGGTCTAAAATACGTTTGTGACTAAATTGATTTTTTAGTCAAACTTTATGACTAAAATCATAGTTATCCCTAATTTTTTTTTAGTGTCTAATGTATAATGTTATTTCAATAAAAGTTTTCTATGATATTTTGTGTTTTTTTTCTAAAAGATGAGCACATAATGTAATATTTTCTTTTTTCGTTTTTCCCTGTCATACAAAAAGAATAAGTGATATAATATATCATTTTTTATTTTATATAGTCATTCTAAATCAAATTGAATGAAAAATAGAAGGTAGATAAGTAGTGGTACATATTCCGACCATAAATTAATTATGAACTAATATATTAAAGAGGGTAAATTATCCTCTAAAAAAAGAGAATATGGTAACATTCACCTTTTTTTTTTGATGTTGAAAATTTGAGTCTTACTTCCTCCCACAGATAGATTTTTTAAGATTCATCCAATTGATCAAAAGAGTCACCTATCAACAAAATTTTTTGGCGGATATTGACGGCAACATTGTTGATTATGCCAATCCTATCGCCGCCTGCATCGATGTGGCTTTCTTCTCTAGCATCATCGAGTTTTCCCAGCAACCATCGAAGGCTGCGGCGGGGTGACGGATTCCCAGCTATAAGCGCCGGCGACATCACAGCCCATTGGAGTCGCTGATCGGCAAAGTGCACGGTGGAGGAGCAGGTTGGGAGCCAAGCCGAACCGGTTGGGATTTGTTCCAGCAATAAATGGAGGAGGCAGGAGCCAGGCGCGGGGTTGACGTTCTTGACTTGATTTGGTTGGGTTGGGATCGGGTATTTTCGGGTCGGGTTGGGATAGCCAACCCAGACCCCAACCCGAAAAAATAAACTAGTTAAAAAAATCGACCGTAGAAACAAGACACCGCCCACATTCCCACAACATGATGCTTCTTTCTTCACTCTTCAATCTTCAATCCGTATAACTGCGAACTGAAAAGGACTTGTTCAACTTCAACGGCAGTGGTTGGGCGATTTATTACCCAATTTTATTTTTTAAATGACAGGTCTGAATGCAATACTAAAATAATGAGGGGAGAGCTGACTTCAATACAAGTTGAAGACAATGAGGGTTGAATTTGATTATGATATATTAAAATAACCGACATTGTGACAAAAGAACGAAAGTGATTTGGCTTTCTAAATCCAGCAAATTTGGCAAAAGCCTGTTTTCCTTTAATTAAGTTGCAATATCCTATGCCACCGAAGTCAAAACACTGCGAAATCATGCGGATTTGAATGTATATATTGTGATGGAGGTCAGAGGGCAAGAGGAGTTTCAAGTTTCAACTGGTTTATTTATGGTAAGATGGAGAAGGGCGTTCTATCTTCCACCAACTTCTTATTTTGTTGCTTGCTGCTGCTGCTTCTTTTGGATTCTTCAGTTTCACTTCCTCTATGCGTTGATTCCAGTGAGTCTAGCTCTCATTCCTTTTTTTCTTTTTTTTTTCTTTCTTTCCATTATTATTGATGTGTTGTTGTTCCTTTTGGTTTTTGTTGTTGTTCCTTTTGGTTTTTGTTGGTGTAGGGGCACCCTTTACACTGAATAAAACCCTTGGATTTTGTCCTTACAATGGAAGCACGTGTTGCAACTCCACACAAGATGCACAGATACAGAAGCAATTTCTGGCCATGAAAATCTCTGATCCAGCTTGTGCATCAGTTTTGAAATCAATACTTTGTGCGGTAAGTGATTTTTTTTTATCTTTTATGTTTTTCTTTTTCTTTTTACCTTCCTCGAAGCAGATTTTCAAAGTTACCTTTGTTCTCTCGTTTAACTGCTTACTGTAGTGTGTACTGAATTTCCCTTTCAAAGTTATGCATAGAATTAGGTGCTATAATTTTGGCAATATTAAAAAAGTGTTACTAAAATTAAAGTAGCGCTTTTTTACTGTTTAAAAACACTTTTTAATTTGAAAAATAAAAGTAAGTAGTGTTATCACAATGTGAAAAAAAAGTGTGACTAAAGTGTATAGTAACCATTAGCATCATAAACTGTGAAGAACCTTCTCAGAATCTCAGTTGTCTTAGATGATTTTCCCTTAAGTCTAGACTAAACTTTTGTCAAATATTCATGTCTGTGAAGTCATGGCTGTAATTTTTCTTGTTGCTATCCATAGAGAAGAAATATTTAATGGATGGAGGAATTTTATTGGTTCTTAACTAAGAAGAAGAAAGGAGTGGAAGTTGAGTACGTTTTCCCAAAAAAATCAGAACTTATATGCATTTTTCTGATGTAAAACATATGCATATGTTCTGTTTACATATGTTGTTTTCTAAATTATTACCAAGAATGCTACATGACTAGACAGCATTGAATAGGTAACTCGTGCAAATAAATTGTAACTTTAGTTTAAATGGTCACTATGGCCTGAAACAATTGTTAACTTCAACAAATTACAAAGACAAAAAACATGTTGAATCATTAGTCACATTTACTTCAAATTTCATTGCAAGCTTCAAAATACATCTATTTAGACTTAGACAAGACTTACCACTTTTCTTACAAATAAAATATTCATTCCTCCATTCATTTCTTTGCATACTTTCTTTGTGGTAGACGTGCGATCCATTTTCAGCTGAGCTATTTACAGTTCAATCCTCTCCGAGATCAGTGCCAGTGCTTTGCAACTCCACCATACCGGCAAACTCTTTGCAGTCGAAGGTAGCAGCTGTGGAGGATTTCTGCTCTCAAGTATGGGATGCATGCAAAACTGTGTCCATAACAAATTCTCCGTTTGCCCCTTCATTGCAAGGACAAGCAGGAGGAGCACAAGTTAAGGCCAATGCAACAAAACTGACTGACTTGTGGCAGTCCAAAACTGATTTTTGTAGCTCTTTTGGTGGAGCATCTGACAATACTTCAGTGTGCTTTGAAGGTGAACCTGTTACACTAAATAAAACTGCAACACCTATCAACCCCCCCATTGGCTTGTGCCTTGAGAAAATTGGCAATGGATCTTATCTTAGCATGGCAGCTCATCCCGACGGCTCTAACCGCGCATTCTTCTCTAGTCAGATGGGCAAGGTTTGGCTGGCAACACTTCCAGACAAGGAATCGGGAGGAACGCTAAAGCTTGACGAATCAAGTCCCTTTGTTGATCTAACTGACCAAGTTTATTTTGATACTCAATTTGGAATGATGGGAATGGCTTTTCATCCGAATTTCGCACAAAATGGTCGATTCTTTGCTTCATTTAACTGCGATAAGTCCAAATGGTCGGGATGCAATGGAAGATGTTCATGTAATTCGGATGTTAATTGTGATCCATCTAAAATAGATACTGATCATGGTGCCCAGCCATGCCGGTATCAAACAGTTATAGCAGAATACACCGCTAATGGTACTGGATCTCAGCCGTCCTCGGTAAATGCTGATCTTTACACATAAAACTTAGTTTCTATGAAGAGTATATTAAATGAGCTGAACTGAATTCTAATCTGTTTTTGCAGGCTGAAAGTGCAAAACCAACAGAAGTGAGGAGAATATTTACCATGGGCTTACCATTTACAACTCATCATGGAGGTCAGATACTCTTTGGACCAAAAGATGGATATCTATACTTCATGATGGGTGATGGAGGAGGCTCAGGTGATCCATACAATTTTTCCCAAAACAAGAAATCTTTACTTGGAAAGATTATGAGGATTGACATAGACAATATCCCAAGTAGGTATTACTAACTGTATCATTTATATGCTAAGTTTTTATTCTCAGTTTGTCACTTTCAAAATAGTGTACTCACTTGCTGTTGGAAATGACATTTATTCTTGAATTTTCAGGTGCAGCTGAAATTAGCAAACTTGGGCTATGGGGCAACTACTCCATTCCAAAGGATAATCCGTTTAGTGAGGACAAAGATCTGCAGCCTGAAATATGGGCCTTAGGACTACGAAATCCTTGGCGATGCAGTTTCGATTCAGAAAGATCTTCCTACTTTTTGTGTGCAGATGTTGGACAGGTTTGTGAATGCTTTTACTAAAATTTCATCACCTTTGAGGATACATTTCCTACGAAGTGTATTCCTGAGTTAGTATTTAGGAATATATTTTGGTTTTGAGAACAAAACAAAGACAGGACACTAATAACAAGATACAAAGGACTGAAACACAAAAATTAGTGTTTTTATATTCTGTTTAATGAATAAAATAAATATAACATATATTAAATTAGAAAAAATCTAATTTACTTTATTTTTTCCACACAAATTTAGAAAAAAAAAATTGATAGGGACGATAAAAAAAAAAACTAAGTCATGTCTTTTACTAAAAATGTCTTTGTGTACTTTCTGTTGAGCATAACACTATATTAATTCATTATTTCATAACACAATTTTCTATTAATGTCTCATCTGTCAAACACAACTTTATTTCAAATACCTCACTTAACATTAAAGCTTTCAATATTAACATTTGTCCTTCCTTCACCAACTCAATTTAATCTCTATCTCCTAGTCTATGTTTCTTAGTAAATTTTAAACTAAACACAATAACAAACTTAATTCATTTTCAGTCTTTCAGTCTCTATCTCCCGATCTTTGTCTCTCTACGCAACCTTATAGAACTGGTTTTTATGCAGGATCTATACGAGGAGGTGGATATCATCACAAAGGGAGGAAACTATGGGTGGCGTGTTTACGAAGGTCCTTATCTGTTCAACCCTACTCAATCACCGGGAGGCAATACCTCAGTAAAATCTATAAATCCAATTTTCCCAATACTTGGATACAACCATTCAGTTGTCAACAAGAATGAAGGATCAGCATCAATAACTGGGGGATATATCTATCGTTCCACCACTGATCCTTGCACATATGGAAGGTAAATAAGTTTTCTGCTGAGTTTGAAAATTTGAGGTTAAATCCCTTTGTTGTACAATAATCTCAATTAGGTCCCTATATCTAAAAGAAATGAAGTTAAACATTTTTAATTAATTTTTTTAAATATCTATATTATACAAGGTTTTTAAGTAAAAAACAAATTCTTAATTTAGTGTTGGGCTTTTGTCATAAAATTTCAAAATAAGGAGGATTTGGTTGAAAAATCTTTGAATAGTATAAGTACTTGGCTATATACTATAGGACTTCGATTGAAATCTTTTGTACAATATAAGAAATTAATTATAAACTTTTAAATTATAAAAATATAATTGAAAATTAATGAAAACTATAGAGATTTCTAAAGTAATTTAACCTAATGTTAACAACATAAACTTTTAAATTATTAGAAATTAATTATAAACTTTTAACTTGTACCATGCACGAGATTATTTTCTAATAAATATCATATATTTTAGAATTGAAAAATTATAGGACTAATTTATTTATTGAAAATTGTAATATAATAATTAAATAAATTTTGATGTAAAACAATTCAAAAAATAATTGCTAAAGTTGTGATACTATTATATTAATATAACTTTAAGAAGATTTATCATAATTCGTAGCTGCTATTATTTTTGTTCATACATTAAATTTCTACCTTTATCGTATCCTTACGTGCAACCCGTGCGATGATCATAAGTACTATTCTAAATTAAAATATGATGTCATGAATAGTATAAAAAAAGTTCTCATAAGAAGTATAAATATATATTTACTACCTAATATTAATAAGTGGTTAATATGAATATAATAATGTTTGTAATCAATCATACGAGAAGGTCATTAATTTTTTATGGTTCAATTAGTACGTTGGGTAGGTATAGTTTTATCCAATTTTTAATTAGGTTCTTATACTATTTTTTTCCTTTTTCAATTAGGTTACTGCATCAATTAGATTTTGTAATTAAGTCCCTACCGTAAAAAATGTTAAATATAACGGAATATTTCGTTACATAAAATGAATATACTCCTTTTAAGGCACAAACCTTAAACAAATATACCCCTATATAATGAAATATTTAGTTATATTTAAAGTGTTTGTTACACTATGGATTTAATTACAAAATCTGATATGATATGATGTAAGGATCTAATTAAAAAAAAAAGAGTATAGACACCTAATTGAAAATTTGGTGAAACTATATAAATCATCATAATAATTTAATCATTTTTTATTCATGAATTATAACTTATCATCTTTGTTATAGTACAACGATGTATATAAATATACCTCAATAAAAAATTATATTTTTTGTTATTATGATTAAAGAATTAAAATTATATTAAAAATATCATGTATAAACACATGAGATGAACATATGCTATTAAGCTAAAAATTAATCGCCAAAACAATGATAACTCCTAATCTACTGCAGAATGTGTGGGTTGTCTACATATACAAAATACAATAAAAGACTAAATTAATGTTTTAAAT
The DNA here is from genome assembly GCA_036250425.1 of Stylosanthes scabra. Classification (NCBI taxonomy): domain Eukaryota; kingdom Viridiplantae; phylum Streptophyta; class Magnoliopsida; order Fabales; family Fabaceae; genus Stylosanthes; species Stylosanthes scabra. The sequence continues at coordinate 21,224 of JASCZI010000022.1, forward strand.
ATTATGAAACCAAATATTGTTCAAACTTGAAAGGAGCCACCCAGGATGCCGAGTCAAAGTAGTTGATTGGTAAGAATGTCTGAATACCAATTAGAATCCAAATTTAAGTACTTCATTTACATATACAATTTCCTATACTATAACCTGTTATTTGATCAAGAAATAAATATTGTAGCTGCTATCTTGCTTTTAATATTAATGACTGCATTTGATTTCAGATATTTATATGGAGATTTGTACGCTGGAGCAATATGGGCAGCCACAGAAGACCCACAAAATAGTGGAAATTTCAGTACTAACAAAACCCCTTTCAGTTGTGCACATGACTCTGCTCTCAAATGTGATTCAATACCTGGGAGTTCCCTTCCATCTTTAGGTTACATCTTTTCATTTGGTGAAGACAACAACAAGGATGTCTATATCCTTGCAAGCACTGGCGTTTACCGAGTTGTGCGTCCGAGTCGCTGCAGCTATGCTTGCTCGCTGGAAAAGGAAACTACCACTACTACAAGCCAACCTCCTTCTCCTTCTCCATCTCTTGCTACGCATTGGAGTAAAGTTTCTGGATATCTTATGCTGCTGCAATTTTCATCTTTCTTGCTAATCTTATTGAGTTTGTTGTAGTGTGTTTGTGATCTTTCATGTATACTAATTTCATTTCTAATTTTGTTGTAGCTATATGCTTAATTAATAACAGCTAATAAGTGAAAACTCAGAATCTAAATCTGATTTTGTATTTCACACACGTTTAAGTGTATGAATGAGATGAAATTAGCTTTGTGAATTGTTAAAGAGATCATCAATTACGCTTGTGGTCAATTTTTTCCATTGCCCAAGGCTAAATACTGGCAGGAGACCAATAGCAAACAAGTATCACAAGGAAAAGATAAAAAGGACTTTGAAAGAGTCAAAAAGTGCTTGAAATTGTCCGGAGGAAAGCAAATGGGGCTGGCGATGTGCCCCAATCAAATGCGAAATAACGATGCTGGTCTGCTAATCAACGCAGGGCATGGACTAATGCAGATTGCAATAGTGGCCCAAGTCCGTTTCGTCAATAGGCCCGTGGATACGTCATCGTTGCATTTGTGGAAGGCAGCATGCTCCTGCAGCGGTGTGCTTCGGCACCTGGGTGTTGGCATATGAGCTCCCTATTTGGCCCATCTTGAGACACATACCAAGAAGGATGCTGACAGAGCAGTAGAGGCATACCACAACCGAAGTCATGCCCTCCCCCCCTCCTGTTGCTGAAAAGTAACAAAGTCAAGTAGAACATCAACAACAACATTCCCCTTATTTTAAGGGTCGTGCTACAATTAAGTGTATGCTTGTGAAAATGTGAAGTTTATGAAGTTTGTAACGAGAGATTCCATAATTGACTAATTGAGATGCATGATCATAAGGCCTTGAATTTAACAACCGAGGTGCTGAGGAAGCTAATTTAAAAACAAAGTGTGAGAAGTCTAGCACTTTGTAATTGTGTTAAAACACTTCTAGATAACTCACAATGGTAAGTGGCTTGAGTTGCTTAAATATCTAATCTCATATTAGAATCTTAGGGATGACATGTATGCAGAAGGGGATGTGGCCACATCAAACCCTCCAAAATGGGCACTCGAAAATGTGTAAGGAATTAGTCTGGGTTTGTCGGACCTAGCATACCCTCCTACCAAAAAAAAGATAACTCCACAGGCACCGGCTTGAAACAAAATGATAATTAATTCCATTTTTAAGGTAATAATTCACAATTAATTGATTTTATATATACAATGAGGCAAAATGCAAAACAAGTGAAAATCACGTTATAACCGGGGAGAAGAAATGTAAATGCACCGTTAAAAATACACACGAATATATATATAGATATGCATTTTATCAGCACTGAAAATAATTCTCCATGTGATGATGTGAACATGTATAAGTGGGCTAATTGAAGGTATTCTATCCTTTTAGAAATTCCTTCTATCCTATCAATGATATAGTCATTTATATACGTTTTAAAATTAAGGTTTTACCATTCTTCTAGGTTGGTAAGGAAAAATTATTGTATTATCTCTAATGAAAATTTCCCATATTATTGAATTTTTACACATGCTTCTGATCATTTTCCTAAACATTTCTGGTAAGTTCCACCAGTATGACACTGGTTTCTCATGGGGCGAGAGGCTGCTCCCCGTGATTCATCCCGTTATGCAAAACAGCCATCGTTTATCTTCATGGCGCTTGCAATTCATTATCAAGTGTTATTTTCAAGGCACTCAACTACTATGTTACTAGATCGTGAAGATCAATCAAGTGTTGTGCATCAAATTTTCCATTAGATTCACCTACTTTCCAATTGCAAACCTTTATTTTGTGTAGTATTTCTCTGCAAGTATTAGTGTGTATTTGGTTTAGCTTTTGCAAACTTGCAAACTGAGGTTATGTTTAACTTGATTTTAGTAAAATTGATTTTACTTAAAATTAACTTTGTTTTAATGTGATTTATGTTTGGATACTTTAGTTCAAAAACAAGTATAATTATTGAAACAATCATGCTAGGTAATCAATAAAAATTCAGCCAACGTCAGCCAATAACTTAAATTGGATGTTCTATTTCTTTATGTTTCGGATGTTCTGTTTTTAAGTTTTGAATGTTCTATTTCTAAAATATATAAAGTTGACTGAATTGTTGGTTAGAAAATTATTTGTTATCTATATTTTTCCTTATTGAAATGTTGTTTGAATAACAATTACCAAAATCACTTTTAAATATGAAATTACTAAAAAGATAAAGATTAGATTAAACTTTAATTTTAATATTATTATTTTAACAATTTTTATAATTAAAGCATTTTAAATTATATTAATATTATATAAAATATTATCTAAAAAATTATATATATATAAAATAATGTTGAATAATTATAAGGGCAAGTTACTTATTTAAAAGAATTGGCATCCTAAATTATCCATATACACCATTGAAATATATATGATGAGATTGCTCCGTTTGGCTAAATGTATGAAATCCGTAGAAAGGTTTAAGGTTTTATGAAAACCCTTACACCCTACCACGGTTTCTGTTTAAATTGCAACAAGTTAGAGGAAACCGTGGCAGGGTCCCAAGGTTTTTGGAAAAAAGTAATAGCCTGCCACGGATCTTGAAGAGTCATAGCCACACAGTAAATTTGGAGTTGTAACAATAAAAATAATAGTAGGTATAACAAAAAATATATTATTTTCATGTCATGGATCATTATATCTATTAGTTAGGCTAAAAGGTGATACAAGTTATTTTTAAAAAAATAAATAAAATATTATTACAAGAAAATAAAATAAAAAATAAATAGAATTGGTTACTAATAAAAAATGTGCATATTATATGTGTATGAAATACATTGCATATTATATGTGCATGTTATACATGAATCAACTACCAAAAAATACATTGCATATTATATGTGCATGAAATATTTAAATATTTAACTCTCTAGTTTTTTATGCGAGATATTATATGTTCATGCATATGCCAAATGCGCCTAGAGCCACTGGATCTTGAATAAATTTATAATTTGGAATCCATAACATTAAAAATCATATATTTTTTCTTATATAGTTACTACTAATTTTATTTTTACATTATACATGAACCAATTGCTAATAAATAATTACATATAATAGGTTTATGCAAAAAAAAAAAGTATTTCTTCAAGATTCGATGGCTCTAGGCACATTTGGCATATGCATGAACATATATTATTTCTTGTAAAATTTTGAGATTTAAATATTGTATGGTAATATAATATGTGATATATTTATTGTTAGCTCTCTTCCTTTTATACAACTCCAAATTTACTGTGGCTATAACTCTTCAAGATCCGTGGCAGGCTGTTACTTTTTTCCAGAAACCTTGGGACCCTGCCACGGTTTCCTCTTACTTGTTGCAATTTAAACAAAAACCGTGGTAGGGTGTAAGGGTTTTCATAAAACCTTAAACCCTTCCATTGATTCTATACATTTAGCCAAATGGAGCAATCTCATCATATATATCTCAATGGTGTATATGGGTAATTTAGAATGCCAATTCTTTTAAATAAGTAACTTGCCCTAATTATAAACTATAATAATAAAATGTCAAGTTACTCATTTAATCTATTTGGCTTCCAAAATTATCAATATACACCATTTTGTATTAAATGATCGAATTGCAATAATCAGAGGGTGCTACTCATGTAGCTAGGAGTTTTCCATTCCCCAATCTCCAGGTTCGATACCCACCCATGTACTAGTCACAAAAAAATGATCGAATTGCACCAAATTAAAATTTTATGGAATCTATGGTACCTTTCACGGATTCAACTTTTTTATTTAACCAATTGGTACATTGCAATGATCCATGACATAACAAATAATATTTTTTGCTATAACTATTATGAATTTTATCATTATATTATATATGTATCAACTAAAAAATACATTACATAATATATTTGTTTTATGAAACTAATAAGTTGTTATAATCGTGTAATATTTTAGGTAAGTTATACCAATATTCTATAGATAAGAGAGGTAAAATAATTATAAATTCATCCCATTATGATTAAAATTTGTGAAAAATTTAAAAAATATATAGAATTCATTGATAAAAGTTGCGAAAATTTTAAAGTTGTATAGAATCTATTGATAATAATAAATTAATTATAAATTCATCCCATTATGATTAAAATATTAATTATCATTAAATTTAAATAAATCAAACTAACCATTTAGGAATTAGCATGTCATATAGGGTAATTTGTCCTCTCATTTAATTTAGAGAGCTTGGATAAAACTCACCAATATTTTATATACAAACTTGAGACTTACAAATATTTTTTTTGTGACTTACAAATATTTTATATACCAACGAAAAAATTTAAACTAACAATAAATTTGAATTTTCATTCTTATTAATTATTTTGATTTTTTATACTTAACTTAAAATGCAAATAAAACATATTTCGTTATTATATTTATGTTTTGATAAATAATTAACAAATATTTATCAATAAACAAGTCCTTAAAATTTATGGAATGAAAAACACTATATTGCGGTTATAAATTCATAAGCTTTTTAAAATATTAGAAAATATAATATGTAATGTATTTTTTTTAGTTCATCCATATATGATATAAGGATAAAATTCGTAATAGGTATAACAAAAATAAATATTTTTCATGTCATGGATCATTGTAATATACCTATTAATTAAGTCAAAAGGTTACATAATTTTTTATTTTATGTGAATGAATTGCAAAGAAAAAAGTAGACATATAACATTAAGCAGAATCCGTGGCATCCTACAAGGGATTTATGGAAGCCACATTTACACAGAATCCGTGGTACCCTCCAAATTCTGTTTAACTTTTTTAATGAAGAATCCGTGGAAGAATACCATGGATTCCTAAAAAATTTTAGTTTGGTGCAATTCGATCATTTAATACAGAATGGTGTATATTGATAATTTTGGAAACCAAATAGATTAAATGGGTAACTTGCCCATACTAAAAGGTAAACAAGTTTATTAAAAGTAAACAAAAATAACAGTAGTATACCCATGAATATTTTCTAGAAGCTACATCACATTTAAATAAGATAATTAACTCACGAGCATATGAAAGCCCTTTATCTTTCTATTTTTTTAATTGTAATAATTTTGCGTATATAAAATGTATTAAGCCAATTCAATAGTCACTCATTTTTTAAATTAGACTATAATATTTTTTTGTTTTATAAGAATGGTTTCATAGTATTCTTTACTTTGACTCAAATAAGAGATGAGATGAAAGAATATAAGTGTGATAGTTGTGAAAAATGTAGAAAATATGACATTAAATTATAATGTTATGATGTCAAGCATGTTTAATTTTTTTAATATTTTTTCTAGTATATTTTTTATCATATATTTTTTTGAGTACTCTTAATACTCTATTTTTAGTATTGTATAATTTTTCACTATATCCAATAAAATGAATAAAAAGAGAAAACTCAATAAATAAAACAATAATATGTTTAAAAGGTAGGATTGGTAAAAAGAAAATAAATTTTTAGTGTTTTACGACAAATGAAAAGTTAACGCTAAGTTAATGAATGCATATGCTTCAATCTCTTGCTTCCTGCAAACTGGAGCTGTATGATAAAATCACGTCTGCATTTACAATGGAAAATGACAATCAAACAAAAAAATAAAGCATTCAAAAAATATAAATGTGCTTTTCATGTGTCAAACGCTAAACCAAACATACATTTAATCTTTTTGGTCAAATGGTGGAATATACTAATAGCCATAGACACCCACTACCACATCATTTCCATGACCTTTCAGTGCGATTATTTTTTAAGCATCATTGTTTACCTTGTTCAGCTTTGTCTTTTCTTTTCAGTAGGATTGTACAAATCCTTGTAATAAAGTAAATCGTCCATCTTCATCTTTTAAATTAATTTGATTTGATATTGTCAATTTGATCATGTGTTTGTCGTAATATATTATCTGTCATCATTTATATAACGGAATCTTAAGCTCAATGAACTCTAAAACCATGGTAGTCGAATCGTACGATTCCGAATCGTGAATCGTACAATTCGATACGAGTCATAGCATCGGTGATTCGAATTAGTGCTTTGAATCGATTGACGTTGGAATCGACCGGTTCATTTTGTGAATCGCACAATACGATTAGGAATCGCGACTCGTGCTTCAATTTACGATTCAGAGAAGAAGAAGATAGCACTCTATAATGACTCGAAAAGCCCGATGCAAGGAAGAAGATGAGCCCGTGGTGCAAAGGGAAGAATTATGAGTAGAGAAATCAGAAGATTTTCTTTTTTCTGTTAAATTGCGGCTACTCTTCTGGCGATGTGCTGCTGCGGAGCAGCCAGCCATGGGTGATATTGTCATATATTGGTATTAGGGTTAAGTTTGATATGGGCTATTCTTCTTCTGGGCCTAACTCTAAGAT
>JASCZI010000022.1:49370-59861 GCA_036250425.1 Stylosanthes scabra
TACCTGTTTATTTGATTGATTGACTAAGAGATTAGCTTTTGATTAGGTAAATAGAAACTAAGTTACTAAGAGATTAGGGCTTGGTTAAACTAGATTCGTTGTGCTTGATAACTGAGAACCTAGAATTGGTATTCGAATGTATGCATTGGCCCTCAAGGGAAAAACATCTCCGAAGCTCTTAACATCTCATTTCATTGATTAATTCACAAGTAATTTTCAGCACTCTTTTATTCATTATTTTCGTGTTCGTCACCATCATTCTCCTCAGATTTTTATTTTGATCTGATTAGAATAATTGTTAGATAGTATTGTTTAGTCCTTTATTCCTCGTGGGAACGATACCCACTTCACCGTGGTATTACTTGTACGATTCGGTGCACTTGCCGAGATCGGAGCGTATCAAGTCTCTACAAGGATTACTTTGCAGATGAGCCGGTGTGTAATACTAACATATTCCGACGAAGGTTCTAAATGAGAAGACACATGTTCGTTGGGTAGCATCGATTGCATGCATTAGTAATTGAAATATTTTCCAAAGACGTGGAAAGTTATGTACATGAGTGGTTATCGTGGGATTCGAAAAATAGTTGTTGAGGTTGTTCCATCTACAGATTCTAACTATAACTATATAATTAAATACTAGATAACTAAACTATCAACTAACAAATGCAATAATTTAAATAAGAACTAAATCAACTAGCAATTAGAGAATTGGATGATAATTAAACTAAACTAGCAACTAATTAAACTAAAAAGAGCTAAACAATTAATCAAGACAATTAAAAGAGGATTTAATCAAATTCTAAAAGGGTCTTGGTGAGAGTTGAGAGTTAAGTCACAATCCTTGTCACTAACCAAAATTTAAGGTAATATCCAAGAGCAACCAATTAGTTAACCTCTAATAATTGAGGACTGTCAGTTGGCTTTAAATAATCTCAATCACAAGTCCTAATTCACTTACTAATTGAGTTTAGTAAAGGATTAGCGTTGGTGAAAATAAGATTAATTAAAGAGTCCTCAATCACCAATCAATCAATACAATTGTGACTCAAGTGACTAAACATCTCAACTCCAACCAAGAATCAAAATCTACTCCATAACTAGTACAAACATTTCAACAAACACTTGGTGTGCAAAAATGTTAAACATCATAAATTGGAATAAAATAAAACCTAACAAGACCCAATGCAAAATATCAACAACTCCTCAAATTAACAAAAATATAACATAAAAACTAGTATTCATTCATAGATATCAAATGTAATTCAAGGTTAACAACATTAATCTATGTGTTCATAACATAAAGTAGAAAGATCAAATAAAAGAGAAATAACAAGAGAATAGAGTAACAATGAGTCTTAACAAACAACTACAATTAAGAAAACAAAGAAAAATATGAGAGAATGGGTGTTTGATCTTGTGTTGAGAAGAATGTCTTGAGTGTTGAATGCTGTGTATGTTACATGTTGTATCCTTCACATTTTTTACCTTCAATCTCACTAATTGATACTGAAAATTGATGAAAAATGGACCTCCAAACATTGATTCACGTGCTCATTAAATGAGGCATGTGACAGGGTGCGTGCGTATGCACCACACCATGAGTGCATATGCATGCGATAGAGAGCTTGCAGGCTTGTGTGTGCACGCATGCATGCGTGCGTATATATTTCTGGGCTAAATTCAATTTCCATATTTCTTCATCAATTACTTCACTCTTGCTTGCTTTTCTCCACCTTTTCAAGTCATTCTTGCCTTCTAAATCTTAAACATCTTAAACAAACATATCAAGGCATCAAAATGTAATAAAAGTGGAATAAATTTAACAATTTAAAAGCATCAAAAGCAAGCTTTTTACCATTAAGGCTCAATTAGAGTAATATTATGAATACATGTATTCACAAGGATTAAGTGCAAGTTAAGTTGATAAAATCTATTCTTCTTAGCTCAAAAATTATCAAAATATATGGATTCATCACACGTCGTTAATCGTAGACTTTATCTATGTTTTATTTTACGAATACATGTTGCAAATTAGTTAAAGCTTGAATTATGTATTATGTTTATTGTTGCTATTTATGAAATTATTAATTTTTTTGTTATATATTAATTATATTATAATAATGCATTATTATTAATCTACACATTATAATAATATTATCAATAAAATTAATTGAGTTCACGGGCGGAGCTTCTATGTTAGTTAGGGGGCAGTGCCCCCTCCCAAATTATTAACTATAGTTAAATTTTTTACCCACTATAATAAATTAGAGCCCATAACATTACATTGGTCCAATTCTAATAAAAATTAAAAGGTAGAAGCAGAACAATGAATAACAAAACCCTATGTCCCTATCACCGGGAAAAAAAAAATCCTATTATCTCTCATCTATTCCACCTCTTCCTCTTCTCTTTCTCACGTAAGTAAAAAATAATGGAATATGTTTTATTCTTTTTAATCTTCTTTGTCTTTTAATGATTAGTAACATTTGAATTCTATTACTTAACTTTTGTTCTATTTTTTTTAGATTAAAATATTATTCTACTTCAAGACTTTAACAAGTGGTTTCTTTTTTTCATCTCATAATACAAGAAAAGCTAAGTCATTAGGAATTCAAGTATTTGACTATTCAAGAATCAAATATAGGTAAGTAACAGAATAAATAAAACAAGTCTTATTTTTTTTCTTGATTTAAATAATCAGTTAATTTCTTATTTTGCGTACAGTATACCATATATATGTAATATGTATTTTCTATATATTTTTTTATGTTTGTTAATTAATTGTTACACTAGAAGTCTAGAACAATAGTATCTTGTTACTAAATTTGCTTAATTGCTTGTATACTTGTTTTTTTCCATGAACTATTTTATATATCTTGTAATTTGCGATTCTTTTGTTGGGTACATTTTTTTATTTTAGGAATTTGTTGATCATTTGAATTATGGGCAAATTGAAAACCATTGATATATTTTTTAAAAAAGAAACCAAGAGATTGAAAATACTTCTACTGCTACTACTTCAATACTTGAGGAACCATTAAACAGCTCAAAGCGTCAACAACTTCTTTTGTCTCAACTAGATGTTTTTCAATTGGAAAAAGATCCTGGAACTCCAAATCAAAGAGACGAAATTCATCGGGCTTATATCAAAGTTGGGCCAAATCAACGCCGCTTTAATTCAAGCTTCATGGTTTAAATTGTACCCATCTTAGTTAGAATATTCTATAAAAGATGATGCCATATATGGTATTCCATGCTTTCTTTTTTCTAAGGAACCTTCCATCAACACAGGTTCAAATGTTTTTTATTGAGAATGGTTTCAGAAATTGGAAGAAAGTAAATAGTGAAAAAGAATGTGCTCTTCTTAATCACATTAAAAAAGGTCCCAACTCATTGCATCATAAAGCGCTAAAATCATGTGATGATTTGATGAAGCAATCACAGCACATTGACAGCCTTCTTCATAACCAAACGTCAGAAGAGATAGAAAATAATTGAATTCGTTTAGGGGCATCTATAGATTGTATCAGATGGTTGACATTTCAAGGTTGCGCATACAGAGGACACGACGAAAGCCAAAGCTCAAGCAATAGAGGTAACTTTCTTGAGTTGTTGAAGTTTTTGGGATCTTACAATGAAAGAGTGAAAAAGAATGTTTTGGAAAATGCTCCAAAAATTGCTAAGTATACTTTAAATGATGTTCAAAAGGAGATTCTACAAATTCTTGCTACTAAGGTCAAAAATTCAATTAGAGAAGAGATTGGAGATGCCAAATTTTGCATTATTATTGATGAAGCTAGAGATGAATCTAAAAAGAAGCAAATGACTATTGTTTTGAAATTTGTTATTGTAGATGATCTCGTAAGAGAGAGATTCTTTGCTCTTGTGCATGTCATTGATACTAGTGCAATAACTTAAAAGAAGGGATTGATTTCTGTCCTTTCTCATTATACTCTCCAAGTTGAAAACATTAGGGGTCAAGGGTATGATGGTGCTAGCAATATACGAGGTGAGTGAAATGGTTTGCAAGCGTTGTTTCTTAAAGAATCTCCACAAGCATATTATGTTCATTGTTTTGCTCATAGGTTACAATTAACATTAGTGGCAACTTCAAGAGAAGTACTTCAGGTGCATGAATTTTTTATGCAGCTAAATTCTATTGTCACTATTGTTAGTGGTTCTTCTAAAAGGCATGATTAATTACAAGAAGCTCAAGTAATGGAAAATGCAGACTTGGTTTCTCGTAATGAATTGAAAATGGGTAGAGGTGCAAATTAAGTAAGCACTTTGCAAAGAGCAGGGGATACTCGATAGAGCTCTCACTTAAATTTCTATGTGTAGCTTGGTAAAAATGTTCACTGCTACCAACATTGTTCTGAATAATATCATTGAAGAAGGAGCAACTTATTCAAAAAAAGGCGAGGCTTATGGTGTTAGCAAAATATTACCGTCATTTGAATTTGTTTTCATTTGCATTTGATGAAGAAAATTATGGGAATCGCTAATGTTCTTTGTCAAGCACTGCAGCAACAATCTCAGGATATTCTTAACGCAATGCATATTGTTTCTACATTGATGCATTAGAATCTTTTAGGATTTCTTTAACCAAATCATACTCAATTCCCTATGTTATTTGATTATAAGTCTATTAAAAATAGCAAAAATATGTGTAAATTATTTATGATGGAATAAATATGGTACTTTGATGAATTTGGTGGTTAATTTCAGGAAAAATGGCTAAAAGAGCATGAAAATAGAGAATCGGAGTCAGAGTTGGACGCCCAGGCGCCCAAACACACGCCTAGGCGTTGGAACCAGCATTCAGGATTTTAGCTTCCAGTTCCCAACGCTCAGGCGTCATTCCCAATGCCCAGGCGCTATCCAGCACTTCCAAGCTCAGCCAAACCAACGCCCAGGCACCAAGCACCAGTGCCCAGGCGTTGCCTTCAAGCTCCCATCAGCAAGCACTCAAACCAACGCCTAGGCGCCCATTCCAGTGCCCAGGCGTTGCCATCAAAGTCCAGTAGCTAGCAACAAGCGAACGCCCAGGCGCCAGAATAGAAGCATCGCCCAGGCGTGGCAAAGCAAGATTGAATCAGAAGTTTCCTAAACTCACGCCCAGGTGCCAGAACCAATGCCCAGGCGCCAGTTTTGAAGTATAGGCGTGAGTCTGCTGTTTTAGAAGCAAAAAATTGTAATTTCACTTGTAATTTCATTTTAGATGAATTTGTAATTCATTTAGGTGATCTAAATCTATAAATAGGTAGAAAATCAATGATTAGGCATCATCATCTAAGATCATTTAGTCATTTTCTAGTTTTTAAGTCTTAGATTTTCTCTCATAGCTACATTCATTGGTTCTGCCTAGAATAGATTAGTTTTTGTAACAATTTTCAGCAATGAAAGTATTATTCAGTTTTTCATTCTTTCCTTTCTATCTTAAGTTCTTTGAATGTTCATACATTCAAGAACCATATTCATAGCATTCATACTTTCAAGATTCATTGTTCTAATGAATTCAATATTCATCTTCATCATTTCCCTTGAGTCATTCATGATCATGAGTGGCTAAACACCTTAGAAATTGAGGAGGAGAAGCTCTATTCATCATCAAGCTAATGGATTAACCCAACATTCCATTCAAAATCTGCATGTTCTTCAACACATCCAAATGATTCTTCTTGTTCATTGATTCAAGAATCAAGTTCAACCGAGAGGTATAATTGGTTCTTAATTTAGTTTAATCTCTATTCTAGATTATGATGTTTAAACATATTATTAAATGGTTTGTGAATGTTATTGTTGATGTTTTATTAGATATGTGACATAAAATCTGGTTTTGCATTAACATTGATATCATAAACTTGTTTAAGAAGTATCTTTCACATTTGTTCTTTGCATTAGAGATGATGAATTGAATGAATGTGCACTTATATGAATTTGTGTTTTCATCACATAAATGATTGGTTTGCTTCTAGTTTGATTCTTTGTCATAATCATTAAAGATTTGCATTGCTGACGAGTGATTGAATCTTTCTTGTTTTGAATTGTTGCATTTGAGAAAATAGGCATTCAAACATGTTTCAAGAATCATTCCATATTTCTTCATGTGACTTAAAGATGAGCATGTGATTTGATGTGCATTAGAATCTTTAATAATCTAATAGGGTTGTATGAGATTGAATATGTGACATTTAATTCTTTCCATGAAATCTTGTTGATTGTTATTGATTTAAACCAAGATATGTGTATTATCTCTTTTCTTGTTTAATTAGTCAAGAGATTGATGATTAATTAGGATAAAGAGAAACTAGATCACTAAGAGATTATGATTTAGTTATATTAGGATTCATGTTAATTTGATAATAATTACAGAAATTGAATGGTAAAATCTGGTTTATGAAGTTGGTAATGAATATCTCCAATTCCTTGATCTTGCTTCTTATATTTGCATTTCCCTCTTTCTTGATAATTGATTATTTGACTAGTAATAATTAGTGAATAAATATTGTGTTTCTTGAAATGTTTTCTTGTTGTTGCATGGTTCTTGTTTGCTTCTTTCTTTAGTTTTCACATTAATCATTTGATTGATACTTGGATCTACTTAGAGAAACTGATTAAAGAATATTGCTTGATCCACCTTTCCTCGAGGGAACGATACCCACTCATTAGTGGTACTACTTGATCTAGTGCACTTGCCGGATTGTGACGAAAGAATTCGTCGCATCATACATCAAAATTACTTCTTCAACAATTAAGAGATGGTGGATGGTGTAACTTGCTTGCAAATGTTAAAGAATTCTGCGAAAAACATCAAATTGAAGTCCCTAATATGAGTGCACAATATGTCTTTGGAAGAGGTCGATCTCGTCAACCAAATTTGACAGTTGAACATCATTACCGAATACATGTATTCTTGGCTACAATTGACTCTCAGATACAAGAGTTAAATAGTAGATTCAATGAGGAAACAATAGAGCTCTTGTCTTTGAGTTGTGCTTTGGATCCTAAGGACAATTTCAAATGATTTAATACTGAAAAAATTGTCAAGTTAGCTGAGAAGTTTTATCCACTTGACTTACCTTCTAATGAGCTAAATATTTTGAAGTCTCAGCTGCAACATTATCAGCATGATATACCAAATCATTTGAAATGTGTTGGTACACTTTCTGAGTTATGTAACAAATTGCACAAAATAGGAAAATCAAGAATTTATCACATGGTTTATAGATTGATACGTCTTATTTTGACTCTTCCAGTGTCTACAGTAACAATAGAAATAGCTTTTTCAGCCATGAAAATGGTTAAGACAAGACTCCGAAATAAGATGGCTGATGAATTTCTTGCTGACAATTTGGTCATTTATATAGAAAAGAAATTAGCGGCTACTTTTGACACAAATTCAATAATACATGATTTTGAGAATAGAAAAAAGCGTCGATCATCTTTCTCATGATAACAAATTGTTAATGGTAAGTGATAATTTTTATATATTTTAGTCTTACTTTATTCATAATATGCATTCTTATTTACTTATATATAGAACATCTTCTCTTTTTGCAGGAAAAATTTATGTATTGCAGAAGCTTATTTTATATATATGTCAACAAAGAAGAGGTTAGTAGTATGACTTTTGTTTAATTGAATATTAAATACATATTTGTATATCTTGACACAATATTTAATTTAAATTATATATTTAACTTGTATTTTTATTAAAAATAACAATATAAAATATTTTAGTAGATTATTTAACTCCGCACCTAAAGAATTAGTCTAGCTCCGCCCCTAAGTGTGTTTAATATAGTCATATCTAAGTGAGATTTAAGAAATCTATTACAACTATTGTTTTATTTTTAATTTCTTTTAATTTTGCAATGTTATAAGAGCATAGCAGAATTGGCAATTTTCCTTTTCCTTTTTGTATTTTTTTTGGAGTTTTGATTTTGTGTAATTATTGTGTGTGGGGTACAATGATTAAGATGTTGGAGGTTGGCATGGAGTGAGAGAGGGAGTAAGAGAGGGAGGTTGGCATGAGACACAAGGACTAGCGGCATAAGTCTTGTGGGCTGCGCGGTGTTGAGAAATGAAGAAGAGGAAAAAGAGGAAGAAGAAAGTGATGATGGAGGAAGGGTAATTTTGTCTAAAAGGGTGATTTTAAACATAATTGATACCTTAATGATCAACTTGATAAAAAATGTTTGGGACCAATTTGATTTTGCCCCCAAACTTTTGTGACAAAAAACATAGTTATCCCAATTGAATATTATACATTTAGACATTTAGTATATGTTAGCTAACCACATGCATTATGTCACAGTAAATTTTAGAATGTTACTTTTGATGGTGTTTGTATAGTATCCTATAGTATTTGAGAATGCTCTGGATGATTCCGAAATGTTCTAAAATGCCTGAAAGCCGGAAGGTCTTGGAAGACCCTACAATGTCTTAGAAGACTCTAGAAGGTCAATGACTATTATTCTAGAAGAGTATAGATATGTGCAGAAGAAAGAAGAGTGGTGCAAAATAATCTAAAAGTATTTAGAGAATTGTAGTGAGTTAGATATTTATAATGAAGATTCTTGACACTTACTGGATCTGAACCGTTGATTAGATTTAATCCTAGCAGTCCATTCTGGAGATGGATGAGTATAAATAGGGTTGAGAGTTTGGAGTTTGAGTGTGTAAATCATCTTTACAAATCATTTGTGTGAGTGAAGTATTTTCCATGAAAACTTTGGTCTTTTCCTTATACTCTTTGTCTGAAGTATACTTTGAGAAACTCTTCCCTTGTTTCCTCCACCTTTTATAGAATTAGGTTTAGAGAACCACTTGGGTTTAGACTTCCTTAATGATATTTAGTGAGTGATTCTGCTACCACAATAACTTCATCAACATCTTTAACATTTTTTCTTTGCAACTCTTATTAATTTGCCCAAGGTTAGACAAAGCAAGAGTTGCAAAGTACTGTTAAAATGCCGATGAAGCCAATAATTAAATAACATACAACAATAATTATCTTCGTTCTAGTGGTAGCCAAATTGCTTTTTTGACACACAAGATCAGTTGCCACCATGGTAAAATGATAGTAGCCGGATAAATAGTTTTCCAAAAAAAATTATCTAGATAAATTTGTATGAGTTTTAGCCCGATCTAAGTCTCCCTAATTAAATGCTAACAAAGTGTTTTTAGGATTAATTATTTTATTCAATTATTTATTAATTGCCTACAAAATAATAAGAAATTACTTGTCATGTTCAATGATTATGAAATAAAAAATACATCAATGTATTTGTTTACCTTATGTATATAATTTAGGAATGGGTAAAGTATACTTTTTGTATCTAATGTTTGTTTAAAGTTTCAAAAATATCCCTAAGTTTTAATTTGTTTCAATTTTATCCTTTAAGTTTTCAATTTACATCGATTTAATCATTGCTATTAAATTTTGGATACTTATTATTTTCATTTCCAATTTTGCCTTCTCCTCTTTCATACCATCTTCTTCTTGCTTATTACTTGTTTGCTAAACAAGGTGTTTGAAAACCCCTTGGAATTCAATTCTCATGGGAATTGAATTCAATTCTAGTGTTTGAAACAAAAATTGAGTAAGTGAATCTAATGGAATTGAATTCAATTCTCAATTCCAGTGTTTGAAACAAAAATTGAGTAAGTGAATCCAATGCAATTGAATTCAATTCCATTGTTTTCTCCCAAATTCAATTCCAATGCAAATAAGTCTGATTTGGAATAGGAATTCCTTTGGGATTTCATTTAAAAAGCAAAATGTCTAAAATATCCTCATATCTAATTTTTTCTTTCCCTCACCTATGCTCTTACCACAGCAACAACACACTCCTCCTTCACATGTAGTATCCTCTCTTCTCCCACCTCGTTGAGTAAATACTATCATTTTTCTTCCTTAAGCATAGCAAAAAACTCATGTACCTACCAATTTGATTAATTAAAACAGATTAAAAAAAGTGAGGTCGCAGCACAAAAGATGATGATTACAAAATTCACTAAAGTTTTCCCTTTTCCCTTTCCTTAGTTAATTATTCTATATCAATATATGGGCAACACAATAAATAACAAGAATAAAAATTGGGAGAGAAAAACCTTGGAGGAATGATTTAGCGGGTGGTGGTGTTGTGGTTGTGGAAGCAGAGAGTGAAAGAAAGGAGAAATCTTTGGTGGTTAAAAGAGGGATGACAGTGAAGGAGGAGGGAAAACACTTTATGGGCATTGAATTTGTGAAGCGAAGAGAAGAAGAAGACAAAGAAGAAGATACGAGAGTGTGAGAAGCCATGAGCTGTTGAATACCCAGCAAGAGTGGCATACTTGGGTTTCTGGATTGTGCCTTCAGAGTTCCGAGTTAGAAATGGTGGGAGTTAGGAGGACAAGTGTTCCAGTTCAGTTTCAAGCTTAACTCACACCCACCAAATAGAGGGTAATTTTGTCCAAATATAACATTTTAATTCAATTGAT
>JASCZI010000022.1:66153-76572 GCA_036250425.1 Stylosanthes scabra
GGTTGGAATGATATGCTGCTGCCCAAAATTCTTCTTTTATAATTTTTCCGTCAACCAATGCCGCCACAAAACCCAGTGGCACTCTTTTACACGGGTACCGCCAGTAGGTGCAGCGTCATCAGCTTGCACCAGTACCGCCACTTAAAGCAGCGTGATCAGATTGCACCAGTGCCGCCAGTTAAAGCAGCGTTATTAAATTGCACCAGTGCCGCCAGTTCTTCCAGCGACATTCACCTTACGTCATCTAGCGGCACTGGTTCGACTGATTTACTCCAGTGCCACTGGAACATGTGGCGGCACTCCCTTGTTTTAGTGCCACCAGTTAAACCGGCGGCATTACTAACGCAACACAAAAAAATAAATATACACAGATTGATTTATATGAGTAAATATTATATAAACTTTATTTATATAAAAAAAAACCAAGGAGATTATGGTGGTGATGGTGGAGAAGGGGAAAGGTGGGATTGTCGAGTGGTAAGTTAGGAGTAAATTTGGATTTGGGTTTAGAGTTAAGTTTAGAATGTGGTTGTTAAGGGTAAATTTAAAAATTGACGATAGGGATAGAATTGAAATTTATTTAAAACGTTAAAAACAAAATTGAATCAAATTAAACGTTAAATTTGAAAAAATTCAAAAACATTGAGGACATAAAATATACTTTATCCTAAATTTAAAATATAAATCAATTTTAGCATGCAATAATCCAAATTCTAAAGTGAAAGTCTATCCTCCCTCATCCAAATTATAGGTATTTTTGTACCCGATTGAGGCACATGCCCGTTGATATTCATAGTTGTAAAAATCGAACTGGACCGGCCGATTCAATCAAAAACTGGTGAACCGATGGCCTGGCCAATTCAAGCGTGTACATGGATCGTTTCTATATTTAGACCGTCCAGTTTTATTTAAAACCAACCAGTTCCCCACTAAACTAAAAAAAACGGTTGAGTTTGATGAGAAAACCGTGAACTTGGGAGGGCTATGGTGCTCTAGCGCTCCGCATGTCCACCGTAGTATAAGTCCTTCAATTATGGTTTTTTTTTTGTTAAAAAATGGGGAGAGTGAGATTTCCAACCCTTTCCTTGTGCAAAGCTAAGATTGTAATGTCACTAAATAAATGGTAGTAACTCAATTTGACTATTTTTTTTATTTTTGGGTCTAATTTGTTTTAAGTTTGATTTATACTCACTTATTTCTAAATTAACCATATTTTTGTTTGTGCAACACTATTCATAAAAAAGAAATATTATTAAATTTAAATATATAGTTATACAAATTAAAAAAATAAAATCTTATTATTAATAACAACTTAGGATTTGTTTCAATGTTATATATTTATATAAAACAAATACTAGACAACTATCCATTTTAATTTATTTTAGCCATCACTTGTAATCATCAACTCTTATTATCTTTAATTTATAGTTTAACATCATATTTTAACCAATGTATTTCAATGTGATGGCTAAATGATGGTCAAGATAAATTAAAATTGATGGTTATGTAGCATTCCTCATTTATATAATATCCACTAATATTATTATTTTTAAATAAATACATGTAGTTGATAATAATATAAACGATATAAATCAATGAATAAATTATTAAAGTTTGAAAAAAATTATTATTTTAATATAAAAATAAGATAAAATTAGTTATTATAAATAATAAAAGATAAAATTTTATGTAAATATTCAATTAAATCGGTTCTAGGAGGACGAATGAACCTCTAAACTAGTAAATCAGTAGTGCAAAAGGAGGGTTTTGTATTGTCTAGAGAGAGAGAGAGAGATCGGAATCGGATCCGTGGCTCCCTCACGGAGTTACGCCGTCCGCCATTCCGGCTACCTCGCCGTCTGCCATTCCGGCCAATTGGTCTGTTTGTCAGCAGAACCGACCTTTCTCTCCGCGATCCATCTTCCTCAACGTCGCCCCTTCACCGTTGATTCCACCAAACCGCCTCGCTGCCCAGCCGTTGCCGTTTTTGCATCATTCAGTTTTCGGCCCAGTCGCTGATTCTCCTTGATTCTTCAACACAGATCCATCGGTCAACTCTGCCCTTGCTTCGAAAGCACCAGCTGCCTCCATCACCTTTGATTTGCCGCCGTCATACCTTCGCCGCCTCCGTCACCATCTCCTTCGCTCAACCGCCGTCGTACCTTCGCTACCTCCGTCACCTTTTCCATTGAACCTCTGGCTGCCCAGTTCTTGTCGATCCGCAGCTGCACCGTCTTGCCTCCCTCGCCTTCGTTCTGCCGCCGTTGTACCCTGTCACTTGGAGGAACCGCAACTCTGCCACTTCCATATATTTGGGTCCAATTTATTGAATAAGGTATTCAACTTGCTTCTTGGCTTGATTGATAATCTGTTATAGTTGGCTGATGATTTTGCTAAGAGCTAGCATTATGAGTAACTCTATCAGTGATGGTACCACTTTGACTGCGCCAATTTCTGTTAATGAACTTAAAGGAAATAACTTGGATAATTCCGGAGAGACTGTTTCCGTAGTTAAGGATGGTTTCAAGAAGGAAAGGGTTTCTTTCTGAGATAAATTGGTTGGAGCCTCTACCTCAAATTCCTTTGAATTAGGAGCCGACCTAGAAGGTGATCGTTTAGGCACTGTTAGAGGGAAACAAGGAGACCCAATCCCTCCATCAGTGACCTTTACTGATGAAACAGTAAATGTGTTTTCTAAACCTTTTCAGGAAGCTATTGTAATCAAGGTTCTGGATAAAAATATGAGTTACACGGCATTATCATATAAATTGAAAGGAGTTTGGAGACTTTGAGGATGATTCAATCTCCTTAGTGTCGGAAAAGGTTATTTTTTGGTCAAATTTGACATCATGGAAGAGAGGGAAAAGGTTTTAACAGGAGGACCATGGATGTTAAATGGACACTACACTGCAGTGAAGCCATGGACGCCTACCTTTCGGTCTGGAGAGGATTCCTTTGGTTCAACAATGGTTTGGATAAGAATCGAAGGACTACCGATCTGGTGCTACCATGAGAAGCTTATGACCATGATTGTTTCTGCCATTGGTAAACCTATTAAGGTTGACTTGACTACTAAAACAACTGAGCGGGGTGAGTATGCCAGGGCTTGCATTCAAATTGATCTCGGGCATCTTGTTGTGAGATGGATAACTGTTAATGGTGTCAAATATGAAGTCCATTACGAGAGTTTACAACTAATCAACTCTAAATGCGACTATTATGGACATATTGAGAAAGATTGCTCAATGGAAAATGTTGTGCCTCGTGATGGGGATAATCAAGAGCAAAGAGTAGAGAACTCAACAATCCATGCGGACAAAGATGAAAGAGTTTTTGAATTTACTGCAAACAAAGGGGAGCCTGAAAAAGAGTCAACCGTGGATGCTACCACTGCTGGAAAGTATAAAGGAGAAGATTGGATAGAAGTTACAAGCAAAGGGACAAAAAAACATGAAAGCAAACCTAAGCAGATCAACTTCCCTTTAAAATCCGGTAAGAGAATGGTTACTGGAGCGTTATCCAAATCGGTAAAAGGTAAATCAGTTCAAGACAGAACAATTGTACAACCTTCTGTTGGAAACAAAGAGAAGCTAAATAAGAAGACCGTTCAACCGACTTCTCATGTTGGTACCCCAGCACAATTTGCTCTTAGGAAGAGGCAAAGATCAACTTCTACTCAATCATCTCCGGAATTGTGGAATATCTCCACGTTACACGCATCTCCTATTGCGAACAAAGAGGAAGGTAACAAAACAACAGAGACCACAAAGGAAGCTGATCAGCTCTCCGAGATTGTTCCACAGGTAACCACGTAGTCCCAACTGCCTTTTACGGCACCACCACTTAATTGGTTTATATGGTTAGTTTCAACATTATTATGTGGAATATAAGAGGTGCCGCTAACAAAATGGCTCGTGTTCATTGTAAGGAGTTGGTAAGAAAATTCAAGCCTTCCTTTTTTATTCTTGTAGAAACTCATTCTATTTTTTCGAACTTGAGAAGCTTTTGGAATATTTGGGTTACCATGAAGTTAGTGTTGTTGAAGGTGTGGGTCATAAAGGAGGAATTTGGTTTTTATCCTCTTTTCCAAATACAACTTGTAGATTGATTGATCATTTTGAACAGTGTGTTACTGTTGCTGTTAATTCTGGTTCTGATGAATGGATATGTAGTGCTGTTTATGCTAGTCCTCAGTTCAACAGGAAACCACTTTTGTGGGATCATCTTGGTTCCTTAGCATCTCAATTTGATTCCCCGTGGCCTGTTCTTGGAGATTTCAATGAAGTTTTAAGACCTCAGGAGGTCAACAACGCATGTTTCTCTTGTCAACATGCTTCTCTTTTTGCTGATATGCTAGAGAACTGTAATTTGCTTGAGCTACAAATGATTGGCAGGAAATTTACTTGGTATCTCTGAATCCAACATAACAAAGACATTGACAAAAAGCTGGACATGGTTCGTTACAATACTAGCTGGTTAGAGTTGTTTCCTGAGGCTTTTTTTGAGATCCTAAACAGGTTGAGCTCTGATCACTGTCCTATTCTTATTCGCTGCAAAGGTAGCCATCAAACTAAGGCTAACAGACCTTTTCGTTTTCTAGCTGCTTGGGCAACTCATCCTGATTAAAAAATGCTTGGTTAAAAATGCTTGGTATTCTGGTATTTTCTGTATGGATAACCTGCAAGCTGTTCAAGAGAAATCTTTAGAATTTAATTCCAAGATCTTTTGGAAACATCTTTGTGAAAAAATGTGAGCTTGAAAAACAAATTGGTGCCATCCAAAAGACTCTTGAAAAAGTTGATATCGTGTCTCTTCGGATCAAGGAGAAACAACTCTCTGATGATTACAATTGCATCCTTTTACAAGAAGAACTTCTTTGGTACCAAAAATCTCGGGAGTAATGGGTTCGTTTTGGTGATCGCAATACAAAATTCTTCCATTTGCAAACCATGATAAGAAGAAAGCACAACAAGATACAAGGTTTGTTCTTGAGAGATGGTTCATGGGTTACAGATCAAATTGTACTACAGGATGATGCTCTTTCTTATTTTAAGGATCTCTTTTGCTCGGTAGAAAATATTGATCTGGATAGCATGGGAGATGTGTCATTGCCTCAGCTTAGTCAGGAAGCTTGTGATACTTTGACTGCTCCTGTCTCTTTCTCCGAGGTTAAATCAGTTGTCTTTAGCATGAATTCCTTCAAAGCTCTAGGTCCTGATGATTTCCAAAGTTTCTTTTTCAAGGAATACTGGGATATCATTGGGACAGACATTTGGCAGCTAGTTCGAAGTGCCTTTACTGGGGAAGCTGTTAATCCGAAACTCATGGAAACATTGATTGTGCTAATTCCCAAGGTGGATAGTCCAACGACTATGAGGGACTTCAGACCTATCAGTTTGTGCAATGTTGCTTATAAGATTATCACAAAGGTGTTCATCAATCCTTTAAGGCCTTTCTTGGAAGACATCATTGGACCACTTCAAGGTGGTTTTATTCATGGGCGGGGGACTCCTGACAACATCATAATTGCTCAAGAGATTCTTCACTTCATGAAACGCACTAAATCCAAAAAAGGTACTCTAGCTTTAAAAATTGATCTTGAAAAAGCATATGATGGAGTAGATTGGTGATTTGTTGAGCATTCTCTCTCTTGTTTTGGCTTTCCTCAGGCTTCGGTTAATCTTGTCATGAATTGTGTCAAAGCTTCGCTTTATCACTTTTGTGGAATGAGAGTACAATGGACAGTTTTGTTCCTAACAGGGGCCTTCGACAAGGCGATCCTATGTCTACTTACTTATTTGTCATATGCATGGAGAGATTAGCTTGTTACATCTCTAATCTTGTGGATAACGGTAGATGGGAATCGGTGGCTGTTACTAGAGGAGGGCCAAGAATATCTCATCTCATGTTTGCTGATGATCTTCTTCTCTTTTGCAAGGCTCGAAAGTCTCAAGTTCAGCTGATTATGAATGCTCTAGACATTTTTTGCAAAGCCTCTGGTCTTAAGGTTAATTTGGACAAATCTAAGGCTTTATGTTCGAAGAATGCCAGCCACAGAAGAAAGGAGATGTTTTCTGGTATTTCTTCCATTCGTTTCACTCAGGATTTGGGAAAGTACTTGGGGTCAATTTGCACCACTCTAGAGCTAAAAGAGCTTCTTTCTTCGAAATCTTGGATAAAATCAAAAGTCGACTTGCTAGTTGGAAAGGTAGAATTCTAAATAGAGCTAGACGTCTTTGTCTCATTAACTCTGTAGCCTCAGTTATGCCAGTTTATAATATGCAGGTAAGCCTTCTTCCTACTAGTATTTGTAATGAAATTTGTAGAACCTTAAGAAATTTTCTCTAGAAAGGTCTGGTAGATGAAATAGGTCTGAGCCTTGTAAACTGGAATACGGTTATTACTCCAAAGAAATTTGGTGGATTAGGTATTCGGGACCCTGGCTGTGTTAATGTAGCACTTTTGGGCAAGTTGGTTTGGCATATGTTTCACTCCCATGACAAGCTTTGGGTGAGACTACTCAGAAGTAAATACTTGTCATCCACCTTGGAAGATACCTCTTCTTCATTTACAGGTTCTTCACCGATTTGGCAGAGTATCTATAAAGCCTTTCTTATTCTAAAAGATGGTTTCTCATGGTGCATTGGGCCCTTATCCCAATTTTTTTGGTACGATAAATGGACATTGGATGGGACACTTGCTGATTTATTGCCCTTTGTCCGTATCTCTGACACTCAATTAACTATTCAAGACATTTGGGTGAATGGATCTTGGAATCTTGATCGATTATCTTCCATCATTCCTCAGGAGGTGTATCAAAATATCTCACTCTATAATCCGGACATGCTATCAGGTCCTCATCCAGGATGGTTATGGAATGCTTCATCTTCCAAGATTTACTTTACTAGCTCTTGTTATAATTGGCTCTATCAGCGGAAGGTTAATTGTGACCCTAACTCGAATTGGTTATGGCTATGGCGTTTGCAATGCCCTGAAAAGCACAAGCTACTTATGTGGCTTAGTCTCCATAAAGCTCTTCCGACTGCTTCTTTTCGTTCTAGGCATGGATTGACCCCTTCGGATATTTGTTCCAGATGCAACATTCATTCCGAAACCTCTCTTCATTGTCTTCGGGATTGTCCCTTTTCCTTTGATATTTGGCGTAGACTGGGCTTCGATTCCACCAATCTAGATATCCAGAAGTGGATCATATACATGATGAAACAAAATCATTTTCTCTTTGCTTCAGCTTTATGGTGGATATGGCGATATCGTAATAATTCAATTTTTAATCCAGCTGACCAATGGACACCATATAAGGTACTTGCTCTGGTTTATTTTTCAGAACTGGAACTGCATAAAACTTTCTCCATGTCTCATTCTTTAACTTTTAATCAGTTAACCTGAATTGGCATCCACCAGCTCAAGGTTCAATTAAGGTAAACTGTGATGCTAGCAAGATGGGCAATGAAGACTTGATTGGTTTTGGTTGTGTTATTAGGGATTCTAACGGCGATTGGCAACATGGTTGTGCTGGTATATCATCACCACAGTGTACTTCATGGTGAGCTCTTCGCCATTTGGAGAGGGTTGATGCTAGCTAGTGAGCTTGATTACAAAGATATTTTCTGTGAAACGGATTGTCATGAAGCATTCATTCTTATAAATGACTCTATCATGACTTCATTCAATGACACAAGCTGCTTGATTGGAAGAATTAATGACCTTTTACATCGCAAATGGAGAGTTGAGATAGTGTTAATTCATCGCACTGCAAATAGAGTAGCGGACGCTTTGACAAAATTTGCTATATGTAATGAAATTCATCATGCTAATTGGCTTCAACCTTGAATGATTTCAGAGTTCTTTTTCAACAAGACATAGATCGGTTTTGTTTTATTTAGCTAGCTACCGTGCGGCTTGTTTTCCTTTCTTTCTTTGTTATCGGGTTTTTTTTTAAATAAATAAAAAAAATTCCAAATTTACGGATATGGGCGCTGGTACACGAATTTACCAAAATAAGCCCTCTTTACATATTTCGGGGTCAGTGACCCCGAGATAGGCCGTTTCATGTTTGATTGTACGTATCTCGGGGCCAGTGACCCCGAGATACGTATCTCGTGGCCACTGACCCCGAGATAGGGTCTCCGCCTATAAAAAGGCTGGAGGACCCGAGATTCACTCATTTTCCCCTCCCTCTCTTCCATATTTACCTTTCTAAGCACTCTCCTTCCTCCCTTAGTATTTTGTGATAGAATGGCTCCTCGGGAACGCTCCAGGAGAGCCGCACGAGCAGCGCCTGCTCCCGAACCCGCCGAGGAAGTAGGCCAAGGCGCACCGGCTGGGGGAGCCCCACAGGCTGTAGAGACTTTGTCGCGGCTCAACCGCAACTACCACATCACAGGCGCCCTGGTTGGTGTTTCGCTTCCTAAAATTTTTATATTTTCAATTACGTTGTATAATTACGATGACTGTAGGTAATATTAGAGTAGGGCAATAAATGTTGACTTAGTGTAATACATGTTATATAATTTAGCGTAATTATGTATAGGGTAAACTACTAGCATGTATTTTTTTTAATATTAATTTGGTAACCTGTTAGGTAAATATTTTAATAATTAATTATGTTTAGAGTAAACTAGTTGCATTTATTTTTTTTTAATATTAATTTAGTAACCTGTTAAGTAAATATTAAATTAATTTTTAGACCTATCTGATATAATCAACAATAATTTGTAATGTGCATGATAAAGAAGTTAGCATTGTCTGTATAAAATAATTTAGAATAAAGTATTTATATCTGTAACAGAAATAAGTAGATTTAACATAAAATATTATTAAATTGTTGTAGAGAGAGAAAATGTTATTGCCCAGGCGCTGTTCCTTCCTTATGCCTGTTCCGGAGAGGCTGATGCCGTTCATGATAGAGGCCGGATTCGGGCACGTCATCCAGCTGCGGGACTTCGCCTTCGATGCTCCACTCCTATCTGCATTTGTGGAGCGCTGGAGGCCGGAGACGCATACGTTTTGCCTCCCGTGGTGTGAGTGCACCATCACGCTGCAGGATGTGGCATACCACCTTGGTCTCCGTACGGATGGAGATCCTGTTGGAGGGTGTATGCGGGATTTCCAGGAGCAACATCAGCAGGACCCATGGGACATGGTAGAGCAGTACCTAGGTGCACGCCCAGCTGTTCCACCCAACCGACAAAAGGAGTCCTTTGTCATTAAGATGACGTGGCTACGGGACAGATTGCAGCACATCCCGGTAGACGCCGATCCCGACACGCTGCGTCAGTACGCCAGATGCTACATCATGCTCTTCATTGGTGGGTACCTCATGCCGGATAAGTCCGGCAACTTGGTTCACATTCGATGGCTCCACCTGATCTACCTGCTGAGCCTGTTCACGCCAGAGATGAGCTCACTATGCCTGACGATGCACCTGCTCCCCGCAGGAGGACTGCACGAGAGCCTCCGCCTAGGACGGCAGCACCTGCGAGGGGTAAGGTGAGGCGTCGAGACCAGCGCAGGATGACTCGGATGTTGTTGGCTGGTGCGGCTGCACAGATGGACGAGGAGAGGGTTGAGGAGGAGCAGGAGTACGCCTATCAGGAAGAGGTTGGTGCAGGTCAGGACGATGGCGACGAGGCACATGATCAGGCCGGTGTTGATGTTGGCGGGGAGGCCGCATACAATGATCTTGGGTCTCAGATTCCGTTCCCCTCGGGGTCCCCGACAAGTTTGATTTCCTTCTCACCCGAGCCCGCCCGACAGTTTCCATCGCCCAACCATGCTGGGACTTCATCGGGACCTCAGAGTTTCCATGAGCAGGATGGAGGGTTCACTCCGCAGACACAGGATCAGGCTGGCCTAGACGTGGCATATCAGATTCAGACCTGCCCACCGGATCAGCTAGCCAGCCTTGTTGCATCATTCCGTGCGAGTCGCAATATGGGTAGCGACTATGCGTCGAGTTCAAGCCATCATGTCCCACCGCCCACCACGACTCAGCCCGAGCATGGCACGAGGGTCCCCACCTATTCCTCCCCTCCTGTAGTTAGATACCCGGTGTTTGATCCTGCTCGCATAGGACATGAGTGGGCCACACCGCCTTCGTACGACGCACCCACTTCGTACCACAGCCACGTCAGCACGCCGCAGCACTTCAGTGCTCCAGTCCCGACAGTCACCCAGCCTGTCCATGATCAGGATCCTTCGACCGCTGCCGAGCCCGCACCTGCACCTCCTCCACGTAGGAGGCAGAGGACTGTTAGGCCTCCCGCATGTGGCACTGGTGGTCACTTGCACGAACGTGGGACCCAATAGTAGTTATGTATTTAAGTATTCGATGTTATGTTGTATTTAGTAGGATATGTAATTGGTTATTTGTATTTGTATTTAGTAGGACATGTTATA
>JASCZI010000022.1:79793-96254 GCA_036250425.1 Stylosanthes scabra
AAGAGGGCTTATTTTGGTAAATTCGTGTACCCACGCCCATATGCATAAATTTGGAATTTTTTTTATTTATTTAAAAAAAAATCCCTTTGTTATCTTGTAAAAAAAGAAAAAAAACTAGTAAATCAGTCAATTGGTCGGTTAGATAACCACTTCAATTTTTACAACTATGTTCATATTAGAGGACCTTGTACGGTTGTACCTAAAAAACAGTGTCTATTGTTTCTCTAATTATTTTTTAAAATAATTAAGTTGCATTTTATTATTTCTCTCTCTTTAAAAAAAAAAAAAGAAAACAAAACAAAAATTGACAAGGCCCTTTCTTCCCCCTCTCCTCTCTTGCTACAATCCCTTCACTTTGATTTTCTTCTCTTCAATGTTATGATCCTCTACATGTAATCCCACAATACAAACCCTAAAACCCTTTTTGATCTCTTTCTTTGTCTCAAAAACTATGTCTCAGGGATCTCCTCTTCCCACCAACGAACCCTCCAACCCTCACTCGCCGGAACCGGATTCTCAGAAGGACACTGAAACCGCCACCACCGCCGCCGCTGATGAACCTCCTCCTCCAACTCCGGCCCCGGCTCCGGTCATTAATCGTAGCAACCGGCCGTCTCGCGCCTGCACCATTCGCGCCGCTGCACGCATCCAAGCGGCGTCGCAGCCGGTTATAGAACGGCGGAGAAAGGCGTTGAAGAAGGAGCAGCGACGCCGGGAGGAGTCGCCGTCACCGTCGTCGCCTCCGCTGTCGCCGCAGCAGCAATGCAGTAAGATCGTGACACCGCTTGTTGAACCGCCCACGTCGTCGCAGTTGCCCCGCTTTCATCTCCGGTCCATGTGGGAGTTAGCTTCCGTCCTCAATTTTTTGAATGTGAGCTTCGAAAGGCTTTGCTCTTTGTTGTTAGATTTGGTTTCATAACGGGTTCGGTTTTCAAAGGTTTTTCATTTTCTATCATAACTTTTTTTTTTTAAAAAAAAAACTATTGGTGGTTAATGTGGTGTTTGGTTTTGGTGTTGCAGCTGTTTAGGCCTCTTTTGAATATACAAGTAGAATTCTCAGCTGAAGAGTTTGAGACAGCACTTCTTAACCCCAATGACACATTAGCTTATATACACATGCCTTTGTTAAAGGTTGGTGCCTTATTTATTTATTTGTCTCTGGTTTCTCTTAGAATGTGGTTTGTCTCATCTTATTCCTGCTTATTGCGTTGCGCTTTTCTTCTTTGAATTTAGGTCATGTCTTTTCTTTCCTGGTTTTTTGGAGCATTTCGTTAATGTGTTTGCCTTCTGCTATATGTTTATTTATTGTTTGTGTAGCTATTTCTGCAATGCCTATAGCTATGAGTTTGCAGCGTGTAAGTTGGAGTGAGAATCATTGTTTTATGCTAGTTTTGTTCAGAAAGTTTTTGGTATAGGGTTGTAGGATGTGTGACCTTGGAATGGAAATAGGGTGACTTGATAGAAATTTATTTTGTTGAGTGTAAGCATAATGTTCGTCATATGTTGTGAAAGTGTGTTGACTACAAAGGTAGAAGCTTATCTTAGTTTTTCCAAATGAATGGGTTATATTCATGTTATAAACTTGAGGACAGAGTCACTACCCAACCATTGGGATTGGTCTTCATTCAACAGGGTAGCTGTGGCCACAAAAAAATTACTATAGGTAAAGACTAACATTGAAGAAATCTCAGTTATTTAAATAAGGTCATTATACCAAATTCTACTTAGAGATTTAGAGATTTCTAACTTGAAGTATGGGTTCCTGTGGTCCTGCCAGATTCAAATATTGTAGGAAACCTATTCAACAAAATATGAGGATTTATCTCTTTTATGAAATTCTGTAGCTTTAGTGAGAAAAATGTTGTATTAGAGGCAGGATATTATGAGTCCTTGATCTAACATTAGATGAATTGATTAAAACAGTGATGGTACTTGAGAACAAGAACAACCACCGCCATTCAGTAACTCATAGATTCCCAAATGGCAGCATTGCATTCTATCATAAACCATGGCATAGACCAAGTCCCTCAACAGGTGATAGTGTTCGAAGTTGTCTAAGATAGTAAGATTCTAAAGTTAGCTTTTTGATTGAGCCATACAATAGTTTCAATTTCCATCATCTTGTAGTTTGAGGGTAGGTATATAAATGGTTGATACATAGTGGATAGCAAGAGAAAATTAAGGCTGTTTAATGTTAGCTCAGATAGACTCTCAGATATTGCAAAGGTATTTGAAGTTTTGCACTTTTAAGCTACTGTTGTGCAATGAGCTTCAGGCTCTGTAAACATCTATGCCAGTGTAAAATCTAAACTTTTTACAGGTCCATGGTCTAGTGTGTCATGTTCAGAGAGGATCCAATCAAAATTATGGTAATAACTGAATTTTTTGATGTTTTTCATTGGGTTAAGTATTAAAATAACGTCAGTCAAGCATTACTTTTTGTCGGTGAAACTGTTACACAGTCATAGTTATTTAGGGTAAGGGGTCTTCCAGTCAAAGGTCTTGTAACTGGTGTTTGGCATTGTCTTTTTTGGCCAGACAGTTACAGACACTCATGCTAGTACATGCTTTTTCTTTGGAAATGATTTTTTTTCCCTTTTTATATGCGCTTGTGAAAGTGCTACTTGTCTGATAATCACTTGACTGAATCCTTTGATAGGCCATCCCTCCCATTACACGAATGGCGCTTACACGTGATACTTGGATAACTGTATTGTGCAGAAAATTGAGAGATTGGTGGCATTGGGTAATGGGAAATTTTTATTCAGGAAGCTGATATTTGAAAATAATGCATATTTTGTAGTTTCCGGAGCTAATATGAGGATGAAAATCAAATGCAGGTTGCTGATGGGGATCTTCCAATTGTTGCTTCACATGGGTAAACATTCATCTCGCCGTTAAATATCCAAAGTGCTATGTTGTTTCATGTTAAGCTTTGTGCATTTGCAAAGTCTCAGCTTATGTTAACTTGACAGGGCGGAGGTTGAAGCATACAAATCACTTGATACAGGGGTCCGTGTAGTCATTTTAAAGGCATTATGTGATATCCGTGTTGAGGTATAATTACTAATTAGAGCTTCACGTGTTTATACTTATCTCTTTCTGTTAACTGGGTGGATTTCAGAATAGTAGGATGAGATCACCCTATTTGATGGTAGTGTGGCTCTTATTGGATAATTTACACTTTTATAACCATTGTTGCTTTGTTTTGGTGCAACCTACCTTCCCTTTTTGTCTTATTTTTCCTGCTCCTACCATCTTTCTTCTTTTGCATGTAGCAACGGTGTGATAAACTACTGGGCTTACAATGATATTTGTTAATATTTTGCAGCAAGAAGATATCCGAAGTTACATTGACAACTCACTCAAACATGGAGTTCAACTTTCAGCATTCCGAAAGGAGCGTATTGGTGGTGATTCGCATGGAATTTCTTATTGGTGATGAATACTTCTTTCAATTAAAACTTTCAAAATTTGAATGTTATATATTTGACCGTTGTTGAACATTCATGTCTCTTCCTGCTTTTTATTCATTAGGAATTTGTTTAGTGCAGGTATGAAGATGACCCAATTATTGGACATAGGTTATATAGGGAAATAAGGAAAACTGAAGTGGTTCAAGAGAGGAAAGGGAAACCAAGAGGTTCCCGGGTTCTTTCTAATACATCATACCAGTGGGAAGCAGTTGCTACCAATTTTGATGAGTTTCAAGATGTTTCTGTAAGTTACCGAGCCTTGTGTAACTATATTCCATTTGAATGTTTTGAATCTTTAAACAATTCTTGAGTGTTTTGCTTGGAATTGGACTTCATTGTTTAGGTTCATGGGCTAGGTTATGAATAGCTTGATACATTAATTGGTAAATTAATAATATTGCTTTTGTACTTTGAATCCCGAATTTATCCTAATTTGTTGACTTATAATTTGCATTTAGAAACATGACTTGATTTATACTTTACTGGTAAACTTTTGATTGACTGTATTTTAATAGAAAATCCAGGTGAAGTATGGTTATGTAAACGGAAACTTCTTAAA
This sequence comes from Stylosanthes scabra, assembly GCA_036250425.1. Classification (NCBI taxonomy): domain Eukaryota; kingdom Viridiplantae; phylum Streptophyta; class Magnoliopsida; order Fabales; family Fabaceae; genus Stylosanthes; species Stylosanthes scabra. The sequence continues at coordinate 83,829 of JASCZI010000022.1, forward strand.
AAGATAAATAAATAAATAAATAAGTAAATAAAGAAGAATTTTATATAGTAGAAGATAGAAATTTACAAGATGGGAGTACAATAGCTAGAGAAATAACTATGAATTTAGTATCACTTTTAATCCCTCAACATATCTGATGGAGTCTCAGTAGCTTAAAATTTTGTTGATCAGGTTACAACTATAACAAAGATATAAAATAAAGAAAACTACAATAGTTTAAATCACCTGCTGTGATCTTTGTAATGTTTCATTCCATTATCACCATTTCAGATGGGTAAAGCAAACTGAAACATCAAACTGTTGAGTAAAACTTGAGTTAACTAGTGATAGAACATTGTGGTAAGAAATGTTTATCACTATACACTATCCATTGAAACTGGAACATATCCACTCTGTGGGAGCATGGTTCAAATTCAATCATCATTCTTTATCATAAATCATCTCTATAAACAAACCATTAAGAGCTAAAGAGAAGTTTATTGAAGTGGATGGAAGTAAAGTGCAAGGATGTTGAAACATCATGCAGAAGAGATATAGACAAGTAATTGGAAACAAATGGGGAAAATGAGATATTGAAAATTTTATGCAGTTCAATATTTGTGGGAGAGAAAAGACCTAAAAAATAACACCACAGATGCTATATGGACAATTTTCTCTTAAAACGAAGAGATGATAAAGCCTTTTGTGAACTTTTGGCTTTTCTCGTCTTCAAGTTAGACCATGTGAAAGTGACTTGTACATCACTACAAAAGATTTTGTCTTCCTTTCCATAATCGGAATACTTGATTATAAATTAATGGAATTCGAACAATCCAAAAACCGTACCTCTACTTAATTTATTTTTTTCTTTATCTTTCTGAGGCCAAAATATTAGTCTAGTTTTAGGCAGACCCTAGTCTTTGCTAATGATTTGCACCAACCAAACTGGTCAAAATTAGCTGCAACAATTATTGTTTTTTTAATCAGATGTTTAATGTGGTTAAACATTCATGTTCATTCATACTAAAAATCTAATTCATCGATCAATGTGAATTTTATTAAATTTTCATTGTTGGGTTTTTGTTTATCTTTTTATATGAATCACCCTTATTTTCTATTTGTCTATGTTCAAGGGAAACAATGAAACAAAGGGTTTCTTTTTCTATGGGTTGCTACTACTCTATTTTTTCATTTGAGCAATAGCTTATTTGGATTTATGCATCTGGTTGCATAGGAGAAACTTTTCTCCAGTAAAAACAGGACGGAGGCTTTTGTAGGGAAAAAGCTGAAGATAGATATGCTTCCTGAAATTGAGAAAGTTCACAAGGTACTATTTTTTTTCACGTTTGCTTGCCAATCTCTCTTTTCTTCTTTTGTTTTTGGGTGAAGGTTAAGAAGGTTGAGAAGATAGGATTCTCAACTGACCTTGAAACCATGATCTGTCCTTTTTCCCCCTCAAATCTTGATTTATGATTCTTGAAGAATCTTGTTTTATTCTTAAATTTGTACTATATTTTTGCAGAGAAAGGAAAGATTGATGAAAAAGCAACACAGAGAAGCTCTTCTTCTTGATAATTTCTTGGGTGTTGATGGGCTTGCCGCAGGGCGTTCACTTCGTGATAGGAAACCCGTTACTTACACTTTTGGTAAGGGCAAGGTTAAGGATCTTTTAACCATAAAAAATGGAGCCAACATTTTCATTCTGTTTGTAGTTGTTGCCCATATTACACGATTTGCATTTTATATAACCAGAGTTGTCCTTTTCCATCCTCCTGTTATTTTTTTGCATGTACTTCAACAGTAACTGGTATAGTAGATAGAACTCCCATATTTTATGAATTGTGTTGTCCTGTTGTGTGTACGCTTTGCACCCTAACTAAACTGGGACATATAGCCTCGATGTGGTAAATAATGTCTATATTCTTCATGAGAAATGTCTAGCTTTAGTAGTAACTGTAAACTTTTTCTGTGATACCTAACGTCTATGCATCCTTGGTATTTTTTCCCCTTTTGTTTGTTTTGCTCTTATCAGAACGATCTTTTGTCCTTGCAGCTGGAAGGAGGACCACTTCTCCCAATTTCTTGAATCATTCTTTTCATTATTTTATTTCTTTTATCCCAAAAAAACTAATAGTAGACTCCTAATCCTAGTTAGAGTCACGAATCAAGAAGTAAAAAGAAATATAAAAGTTATTCTTAGATTTAATCTAGATATCTAGATACTCTATAATGCAAATATATGATTGGGATAATGTTCAATATCTTGGTATATTGAACTAGTACTTTCTGTTGCTGGGTGGTTTTAGAATCACTGAATGATTAATAAATCAATCTGATAAATAAATATGTTGTTGAATATTTCTTATATACTGGTTATTTTACACATAACCACACTTCATTAAAAAAAAATGTATTACCAAGCTCTTCTTTATAGAAGCACCCTGCCCTGATTTTGTTCACAATTTTGTTATGGTTGAAAAATACAAATTTGATACCCTGGGATTTTCTAGAAATAGTATGATCTAGTTTCTCACCTGAACTACCTGATATTCTGTTTGGTTGATCGGGAGTCAGTATCCTGGGTATCATTGTGCACTGACTTTATACTAATCTAACTTCGAATCATTGTTATTGCAGATGATTATGATCGGTCTATCAATGAGGCAATTAAGATAACCAAGTATGTTATTCATCTTTTTATCTTACTTCCAACCCTCTGTTAAGCTGTTTTTGATATTTTTCTATACTTTCTGGCTATGTATTTTTGTTTTTATTGAGAAAGAAGTCAATTATCAATTAAATCACATACAGACTCTTTTTGTCAATGTCGTAGGAAGTTATATAGATCTATCGAAGTGGTAAACTAAAGAATCTACTAGCCAGTTTGGGTTTAAATTTACACTTAGTTTTACCCTTGCAAATGTACAATTTTGATCTTTTTTGCTGCATACGGGAATTAGCTTCCTTATTTTGCGTAATAGATTTAGTTTGTTAAGCTAACTCTATATATGTACTACTAATTAGTTATATTTGGTGAAGGAAAATGATATATTAACAGATTAAAGTAGGGTCTAACACAATTGATTCATATATTTTGAATTATATTCTTACAATTTCTTTCATTTATTTTCTTATAAAGTTATACTTCCAATATTTATCATAAAATTGATATTTAGTTATGTCTAGTTGTCTACTGTCTCATTTTTAAATGATATTTTTGAAATATGTAAACTTGTATGACTTTTACAAATGTGAGTTTTTTTTTTAAGACCACATGACATTACCTAAGCTATCAAGCTTGATACTTGCTCTTTCCGTTTGTCCTGTGTACTCATGGAACACGTCTATTTCTTCATTTTTTAGACGAAAGCAACCATCTCCAGATCCTATACCAAGGAGAGAAGCAGGTGTAAAACCTGATGCTCTTACTAATGGAAAATTAAGTGGTCCTTCATATGCCTCTGAACATCAGAATTTCAGTATGCCATCTCCAAAATCACCTGGCTTTGATGAAGAAGAAGAGCATGAAAGGGATATGTTGGACAGAAGGTTAGTAGTTCTTCCCCTCCCTCCCTCCTCCATCTCCCCTTTTCTCTGAATTAAAAAAAAAAAAAAAAGGAAAGAAAAAGAAAAAAACGAAAACACTTTCCCCTCTAATTGATCTCATGTGGATTATCTGATTTTTATTGTTCATTTTGATTCCACATCAGCAGCCGACGAAGGCAGAGGCCCAAGCGTTATTCCGAGAATGAGTTCATTGAGGGGGTATCAGATAATGATGTAGACTTTGACAGCGATGATGACATTGTTGGAGAAGCTGTATATGATGAAGAGTATCTCCGGAAACGTAAGCAGCGAAGGAAGTCCTCTAGTAGCTCTGCCTCTGAAGGGGATGAAGAATATCATTGGGATGAAGACAATGTTGAGGAGGAAGAGGAAGAAGAAGATTCCATGGGTATCAGCGAGGATAGTGACAAACCCCAGCCTCGTAAAGCTAAGCAATTGCCAGGCCGTACTAGGAGGGAAACTAAACTGAGGTCTGTGGGTGAGATTCATTCAAGTCTTAGGCGCAGTAAGAGGGCAACTAGGAACCGTATAAATTATCAACAATATGAGATATCTGAGTCAGACACCGAGTTTACCAAACCTGACAAGTCTAATGCATCGAATGAACGCTCAGATCATAGTGAGAATGGGGAGTTCATGGTGGAAAGTGAAGAATCAGATGGTAATGATGATGATCAAGAATTAGAAGTCGATGAGCCTGCTACTAACCCTGTGGCAGAAGAAAACGAATATCCTGCAGCAGGAGAAAACAAATATCCTGAAGCAGCAGAAATTGAAGATCCTGCAGCAGGAAAAAGTGAATATCCTGTAGCATCAAAACCCGAAGATTCTGCAGCAGGCGAAAATGAATATCCTGCAGGAAAGAATCAGCGAAACCAAGACCAAGACCAGAACCAGCATCCTGAAAACTCCAGTAGTTCACCGGGCCAAGAGGAAGTTGAGGGCATGTCAAAGAGACGTTTCCTTGATCTGAATGAGCTTGCTCCCAGTTCAGGTTTTGATGATGGTCCAACTCCACATACATCTAAAGTTGAAGGCAATGATGATCAGTGAAGCTTCTCCATCTGCTTTTTGTAAGCATGGTAGTTTACTATCAGGAAGCCAAATATGTATGAATATGATAGATAATAGGACCATAAATTTTGTTATATTGCCCCAGAGGAAGTTACCACTAGGTCCTCTTCCTTAGGCATTCTGAGCCCATAAGCAGCATGATACTGAGTTGTGTAGATTAGGTAGTCATTTTTTAGTATTTAAGTAGTTCTACATTCAAAAGGGTCTAGCAGAATGGTGGAGAATTTGTGGGGCGTTATTTAGCCCTTTCAATCCATGTACAATAACTCTTAACAAGGACTGTAACTTTAACACAAGATACTGTCTTTAGATTATCAAGCTCAGTAGTTGCTTTCTATTTTTGCCTCCCTTTTCCTTTGTGTTTATTTGTGTTCTTATTTTTTATTTTTATTTCAATGGTTTGCTGTTTTTATCCGGTGGAAGCCGGATGGATACACGCAACTGCCAATATGCCAATAGTGGCATAGTGCTGCTAGCCTTAGTCAAATGTTAATGTGGCTTGAGAGCAAACCCTTTGGTTAGGAAAAAAATAATCTGATGGAAGAACTGTGCACTGTGCAAAGACTAGTTAACTAAAAACGCTAAAACACTGTACACTTCTGTTCCGGACCTGGCCCAAAGCTCCTCGCAAGGATGCCCAAAGAAAGCTCGCAATCAACATGGCCCAACCAGCATGAGCTCAAAGAAAGGACCAAAGAAGCAAGGATAGCTCAATTCCTCATTCCTGCCCATCGGTTGAGGGCTGAATAGTCACTAGCTCAATTCCTCGAAATGAGATAGGCAAGGATCAGATCCTAAAAACTCAGGAGCTCACGAAGCAACTAACCGCTTGATTTGAAGTAGTCCTGACCTAGTCACAGCGAGATACCAGGAACAGATTTCGTGGGATCGCGATCAACTCAATCAACCACTCAAGAGGTAAAAACCCTAACATTACAAATAAGAGGTCACTTAGTCAAAGGTAAATCATTTTTCACTTTCTCACTACCTCTAAACTCACTTTGTTGACTTAGGCATCGGAGTGTCATCGCAGGTAGTCCCTCCGGCCTGATCTATTGCTGCTGCTTTTAGAGTTTCTTGTCTTCCTACCTTCCTAGTTTGTCAGTTTTTCCATATCTCCGTACCTCCGAACAATCCGATCATTACTCGACAAGTGTCCATTCTCATTGCTTTACAAGTGTCCATTCTTATTTCATGTCAACTGTTCTCTGAAACTATCTAAGATCAATTTAAATCTTTACATTTAAAGAGATTCCTAGATTGATATGGTCTCAAAGACCTTTCAAGTTGAATTTGAATTACAATTTAAAAAATTTCTATATTTAGAGAATGTCATCTGGAATTAAAAATCAAAGAAGAATCTTCCAGAGTAATATATACCAAGAAGAATTTGATTTAATAGCAATTATACAATAAAAAAAAATTAAAGAAAAGATTCATATCCTAATTTAATATTGATCTTGTATTATATAAGGGTTGAAAATCAAGAACTAAACTCTTTATAACTTGAGATTGCACAAACAAATTAGAAGGATATTTATTTTTTTTGGCAAACTAAAATCAAATGGCTCTTGCTGCTGATTTTCTTGAGGATGTTGGTCATAAGAATCCAAGAAGCTTGGTTGGTGCTTCAACGTATACCTAATTCGATTATGGGAAAAGCCTCGTAAAAATAATGAGAAAGAGACCAATAGCATTGATATAGTTATCCAAAATGTTAAGATTGCTATTTTAATTTGGTATTGTATAGCTGTGTTTTTCTTTATCCACTTGAAAATTTTAAATGTACTTGCTTAACATAGATCTTTTTTAATACCAGGGCACTCCAGTACAGGCATCGGTTCCAAAATCTTTGCTTAAGCAATGGATGGGTAAGTTTGAATAATTTAAAATGTACACCATGAATAACTTTATTGTAACAGACCCTAAGCCAAGGACGTGTGCCACATAAATAAACTGCATACTTTTTAGAGGATGAAATTCTCCCATACTTTGAGGATGGACTCGTTGAACCACTCATAGTAGTGTGTTAGTATTTTAAACGCACACACCCATAACTCACCCACAACACAACAACTTCATCATCATCATTGCCTCCACCCTGCCTCCACCTCCGCCTTTGCCTCCATTTCGTACTCCGCTTTCACTTTGTACTCTGCTTCCGCCTCCACTTTGTACTCTGCCCCTTCCTCTGTTACGTGATGGTGGTTGTGGTTTGTGTTGTTTTTTTTTTTGTTATTGTTCTTATTGTTTTTACATGGTGAGAAGAATTTTAAATCAATTTGAGCAGAATTTTCATATCTAGATGAACAGAACGTTAAACTAGTTTGAGCAGAATTTTAAACCAATTTGAGCAGAATTTTGATATGTAAATAAACAAAATGTTAAACCAATTTGAGCAGAATTTTTAAACTTAATAATAATAATAAAGCAAACAAATCAATTCAAAAACAGCAACAATCACAACCACCATCATGTAACAGAGGAAGGAGAAGAAGTAGAAGAAGAAGAATAAAAACAACCACATAATAGAGGAAGAAGAAGAAGAAGAACAACAACAACAACAACGTAACATAAAAGGAGAAGTAGAAGAACAAAAACAACCACATAATAGAGGAAGGAGAAGAAGAATAACAACAATGTAACATAAAAGGAGAAGGAGGAGGACGAAAAAGAAGAGAAAGAGGCGGAGTACGAAGAGGAGACGGAAGCGGAGTACGAAATGGTGGCAGAGGCGGAGGCAGGGCGGAGATGAAGACGAAGGCGGTGAAAAAGAAGAAGAAAAAAGAAGAAAAGAGGAAGATAAAGAGTAAGAAGAAGGAAGAAGAAGAAGAAAAAAACGACGGAAGAAAGAAGAAGAAGAAGCGCGTTTCACGAGGTGAAATATTTTTTGGGTCGCGTGTATGAAACTGTATGGTTACCATGTGTTTTATCAAATTGTGTATTCGTCTATATTAATTGATTATTTTAATCATATGTCTCCCTAGAAACCTGAGAACAGATAATGACATAATTAATAGATATATTTATAAAAGGTGTGAAAATACCCGAAACACTTTAATTTATTGATATAACTATATCAAAACACATTATTAAAAAGTTGTTATAAAACTGAAATATACAACAAGCACATATGGTGCGGGGCATATACACTAATTTTAACTTAGGCACAAACTAGTTTTTATAAACAACACAGTTTACTCGTGTAAAAAAAAATCATCAATAAATTATTGGTAAGGGGTTGATTAAAAAATTTTGATCCAACAAAAGCCACTAGTTAAATAGCTCATGGTCATCTAGCTGGTTTTGGGTGCATTCTTAGAGACGAGCTAGGAGATTGGTTTGGGGGTTGTTCTAGGAGTTTTCAGGAGGTCAATATTTTTAGATTTGAGCTTTTTGCCATTTGAAAATGTCTTACTCTAGCTTGGGATAATGGTTTTCGTCAAGTTATTTGTGAAACAAATTATCTTGATGCCTTTAATCTTGTCAAATGCGACTTGTCCTCTGTGATGGATCATCGTGATTTAGTTTCAAAGATCAAGGATACTGAGCTTCTATCATGGTTTATGAGCATTACTTTCATTCAGCGTTCAGCTAACACTGCTGCTGATTTGATGGCAAAGCAAGCTGCTTCATCTCAACTAGTTTATACAGAGTGGTCTATCCCTTCTGATGATCTCAAGCTTATAATCCATCAGGATAGTGTCTCTTAGCTTCGTTTGTTTTCTTCAGTCACAAAAAAAAGCCACCAGTTAAACGGACTAATGACCAACCCAACTTAGTTTCCACTAGGTGTCCACATTCACCAAGAATTCATGCCTTCTGTTTTTTTTTTTATTATGAGTAATGCTAGGAAACCAACGATATGAGACCAATAGGAAGCCAATAAGTATAATTGGGAAAATAGTGGATGGTAAAAGGGTAGAAAGTAAAGAAAAAAAAATGATATTGACTCCCTATTATCTCTTTAATATTGACTCCCAATACTTTCTCTTTTATTATTTGTCATGGATTCCGGTGCTTAAAAAAAGAAATCATTTAGTGGGAACACAATATTAGTTTCATTTTTTATCAAGCGGGGATCCCATATTATTGTTGCCTTCAATAGCTGAATCCCATTGGGTTTGTTATATAAGTGATCACATTTTGATAAAATCGATTATGAATTTAGGCCTTGGACTACGCTTCTCCAAGGCCCAAATCTGGAACAGGATCCACACTCCACAGGGAACAACACCTCTCCCTCTCCAAAAACAAAAAACTAACACAAAAAAAAAAAAAACAACTCTCCCTCTCCATCAATTTCCCGTTCCACCATCCGGTTCCCCCTCAGAAGAACTCGTCCTGCGTTTTGTTCTGCCGCCGACGTCGCGTTTTTAGAATGAGAAGGCAACTCTGATTTCTGAGGAGCATTTGAACCGCCCCCACAGGTCGTGTTGCGCCGTGAGCTGCTTCTCCTCAGCCCAAACAGTGACCCTTCCTAACCGCGGAGAACCAACTATCGCGCCTCTTCGCTTCTGCCACATTCTTCTCCGCTGCACCTCCTCCCAAGACCGCCGCGTGCGAGTTCAAGCTTGGCGGCTCTGGTAGTGGTCTCTTCACAACATCTACCCTCGCCATTTCAAACCCTTAGCCTTTGCTCGGCTCATCTAAGTCATTTTGGTCTTCTTCTTGCTTCTGGTCTGTTGGTGAGTGTGATTCTGGGATTTCAATTTTTCTGTTGATAATTCTATATTTACAACAACAAATTTTATCTCTGCTTCTGGATTTGCTATGCAACTGTTATCTGGTTTTTCTGAGTTTCAATTTTTTCTTCATAGAATTTTGCCGGACACAATGCTCTGAAAATAGTTTTCGGATTTTCAAATAAGACTTTTCTATGAATGTGAATTTGCAACCCATTAATAAAGCAAGAAAATAAACTTCAATGATCATGCATGTGAATAGAATTTGCATAAGCCATGAAATTGTCATAATACTCAGTAACAGTGCATGTTTGGATGATATTTGAGTTTGCCAAACCACTCCTGAAATTGGATAGAGTGGTCAATGAAAGCATATTGTAACAGAATATGAATTTATTTTGATTAGAAAATTAGGAATACAAAAGAAAAGAATTCATCGGGTAAAATAGAGTTTTAAGGAGGAGGGATGTACTAAGATGTTCACTAACTTTGTAATTCAATATCTATTTCCTATTTATACTACTCTTAGTAATATATATTCTCTAATTCTATCCAGTCTAATTATGCTCATTACATCAATGCTTAACTCTATTTATACTATTGTTTATTAGTATCCATTATCTAATTCTATTTTCTATTCGTTAGGCTAAAATCAATTATACTCATTACACAAGATCCCTCGAAGTTGCCTTGGGCTCCTCCACCTCCTTAATGTACCTTTGATCTTCGTGGAACGATGAACACACCCATTATTGGTTAGTTTTCTTCCTTTTATACTTCTCGCCCTTCACTTCATTGAGTTCAGAGAACATATGTCAGTTGTTATAGGTACATTATTTTTTTTTCCTGACATCTTTCTTTGATGATTTGTCATAGACATATTTTTCTTCTGTTTTTGGAATTGATGTTGGAACTTTATGAACTATGATGGGAAATTAACAAATTAATGGTAGCTACTGGCTAAAGAAGACAATGTTGATTATGTTGTCTCCGTACTTATTTATTTATTTTTAAATTGTCCCTTCTTGCTGACACCATTATTCTGTGAATGTATTGAAGATCCGTTGCAAGGAGATTTCCCCGAAGTGATTGAGGAATATTTGGAGCATGGTTGTATGAAATGTATCGCCTTCAATCGTCGCGGCACCCTTCTTGCTGGTAAATGACACTAACAAAAATTTGTCTTACTGTTTGGCAATGCATTTTGAAAAAGAAAAAAAAAATTAATACCCATATTTTATAAATGGGTTGCCTTTACAAATGAACTGTTTGTCACTTTTGAATACCTCTTTCTTGAGCAAGTAACTTTCCTCTAGCTTTTCTGAAGAATACTTATGTGGGTGTGAGATATAGTAGTCATTGGATTTAAGAATGGAGAGTCTGTTGTTAATTTCAGTAGTTTGGCATGGTTGTAATTCAAGTTATTGGCTTGAAAACAATAGTTTACAACTTTAGGAGTGCATTCTGCTTGTAAGTTGCAACTGGTAACTTTGTGTTGAGAATATATATTATTGGTAACCCATTTTGTATGGATTAATTCCCTAATTAAAGAACAATCTTAGGACATAGTTGCAGATTAATACCCATGTAATTATGGCTGTAATTGATTTGATACACCTTTGTGGTCTAGTTTAGACATAGAAATCTGCATATATATTTAAGTTACTTGGTGCTAGAGACATGACCAAAATGAAAGTAAAGAAAGAAAGAAAATAGACAGGCTTCCACTTGATATTCCCTAATCTGATCAAGTTGTCTGTCCTCTGCTAAGCAGCAACTTTTCCTGATACAACCCAACCCCAGCAGTTTCTTTTGGCTTCTAGATGTCGTCATGGTGGGATGGTAGGATCCAGGAATTGAAGGAGTAGTTCAATGCTGTCAGCATGGGTGTTAGGTCTAGGTATCATGGGATGTTGGGAATTAGGATCCAATTGAAATATATGGAAACTTTAGTCTAAACATGGATGTATAGGATCCCACCCGAGGGTTTATATGGCCTTGTCTTCTCTGATTGCAATAGCTAATTTGTGGGGTGTGGTTCTCTAATGGTTCTTATTAGACCTACCCTCCAAACTAGGAGGAAATTTTCCGTGACTATTTATCTTTCTCCTCACTTGTTAACACATTGGTATTTTCATGCAGTTTTATTGTGTACCGATGCCGTGCCTGTTTAATGATTTTGGTTTTGGTAAACATAATCGCTACTGCTGAACTTTTATGGTATGTTTGGTTGGGAGTAAACTTTACCAAATTGAGTTTGATGTGCAAATTTATACATGAAACTAGGGTACATTGGTTTTTGGTAAACATTATCGCTACTGCAGAACTTTATGGTATGGTTGTTGGGGGTAAACTTTACAAAATGAGTTTCTTGTGCAAATTTATACATGAAAGTGGGGGTACAATTATTACTAATTGGAGATATTAATGTGCAATCAACTTTCTCTGTTCTTTACCTTTTTTTTTTTTTTAATTGAATCAGCTGGGTGCAATGATGGAAGTTGTGTTGTCTGGGATTTTGAAACACGGGGAATTGCTAAAGAGCTTCGGGATAATGAATGTTCTTCACCCATAACCAGTGTCTGTTGGTCAAAGTGCGGTAATCGAATTCTTGTATCTGCTGCTGACAAGTCATTATCATTGTGGGATGTGATGAGTGGTAAAAGAATAACAAGAATAGTGTTGCAACAAACCTCTCTACAAGCCCGTCTTCATCCAGGTTCCTCTATGCCGTCTCTATGCCTGGCATGCCCTCTCTCGTGTGCTCCAATGATTGTTGATTTGAATACAGGCAACACAACTTCGCTTAAAGTTTCTGTCTCAGATATATCCAGTGGACCAAACCCTCCATCACGTAATAAGTGTTCAGATGGAATTACCTCCTTCACACCAACTGCTGCTTGCTTTAGTAAGTATGGCAGTCTGGTTTATGTGGGGAACTCAAAAGGGGAAATTCTTCTAATTGATCATAAGGATGGCGAACTGCGTGCCATGGTTCCTATCTCGGGTGGTTCAGTAGTGAAGAACATTGTGTTCAGCAGGAACGGACAGTATCTACTTACAAACTCAAATGATCGAGTAATCAGGATCTATGAAAATCTTCTGCCCTTGAAAGATGAAG
>JASCZI010000022.1:96264-108761 GCA_036250425.1 Stylosanthes scabra
CGGGGTTGAGAAGTTGAAGGCTGTAGGAACAAAATGTTTAACTTTATTTCGGGAGTTTCAAGATTCGATCACAAAGGTGCACTGGAAAGCACCCTGTTTCAGTGGTGATGGTGAGTGGGTTGTTGGGGGTTCTGCTAGCAAAGGGGAGCACAAGATTTACATCTGGGACAGGGCCGGGCATCTTGTGAAAATCCTTGAAGGACCTAAGGAAGCTCTTATTGATCTAGCATGGCATCCTGTACGGCCTATTGTTGTATCTGTTTCTTTGAATGGAATAGTTTATATTTGGGCTAAAGATTACACTGAGAATTGGAGTGCATTTGCTCCCGATTTCAAAGAGCTCGAGGAAAATGAGGAGTATGTGGAGAGAGAAGATGAATTTGATTTGATTCCTGAAACCGAGAAGGTAAGAGGTTGCTAGATTGGTCATGCTGGTCTTCTCCTTCGTTTTTCTCCTGTGTTGTTTAGTCCTTTGTTCTTATGCATGTAGGTAAAAGGTTCTGATGTTAATGAAGACGAGGAAGTTGACATTGTAACGACGGAAAAAGATCCTGCTTTCAGTGACTCTGATATGTCTCAGGAAGAGTTATGTTTCTTGCCAGCAACTCCCAGTCGTGATGTTCCTGAACAAGATAAGTGTGTAGAAAGTTCTTCAAAGCTAGTGGACAGTAATAACACTGGATCCCCACTTTCAGAAGAAGCTGGACCAAATGGACTTGTGGCAAATCAAGCCTCAAGTCCAGTTGAAGGTAAAATCATCCCTTATGCTTGTATTGTGTAATTGCTATAATTCGATGCTGTTAAATTTATTTCGTTGCATTTGGCCATTGTCTTGAAATTTCGAACCCTGGTAGTGTCAACTACATAGACTCGTACAGAATATGGTGCTTAAATTTTCTTTTGCAGATGATGCTGGGGGAGCACGAGTTAAGAGAAAGCGGAAACCTTCTGAGAAGGTGTTGGAGTTGCAGGCTGAAAAAATAAAGAGACCATCAAAGCCTAGCAAATTGTCAAAACCTAAAAGCAAATCTTTGGTTGATCAGGACAATAGTAATGGTTTTGATGGTGTTGAACTTACAGATGACTAAGCATATTGCAAATTCTTCTCTTCTGTAAAACGGACAATTACTGTAATTTACTTTCTTTTCATATCTAGGATTCTGACAATAGAAAGTTAATGGTTAGAAATCACATGGTATGGATTGATCATGTGAATTTTTTGTATAATTGATCATGGAACTAAACGTTTTAGCTGAATTGAATTGGTCATTTAGATTGAGCTCCCAAAGCTTAGTTTAGTTGAACTAATTTGGTTGGTTTCAGAACTTGTTGGGTTTATTGGCAACTTTGAAATGAGTTTCAATTCTATTTCTTCAATTTTGTTCCTAACCTAATTTTAACCAGGGCAATGTTGTTATTTTAGCTCACAATGGTTATGAAATGATGATGATGATTCACGGACAAGAACCTTTTAGCAAATCTCTAGAGAAATTGCTCATGCAAGTGATGATGTTCTTTCTTTCCTCAACTTGTGCCATTGAGAATTAGAGATTTAAAAACCAAAAAAAATAAAAGGGTAAGTTTTTGAAGGAAGTAAGAGATGGCTAGATGGCTAAAAATTCACAAGGACATGAAAATTGAAGGTGTTTGGTGGTACGTAAAATAGCAAATATTATTCCTACTAAAAAAAGAATGATGCTACGGAACCAACGTTAGGGAGTTATTAGAGAGCCAATAAGTACAATTAGGAAGATGATGGGGTTGGGAAAGGAGAAGAGAAGAAAAAAAGATATTGGCTACTATGGACCACCAATATTGTTGGTCCCATAAGCTTTCTCTTGAAAGAAAATGGAAGCACAATTAAGGCACATGTAGCGGTCAAAATCACGAACAATGTTTCAATACCAGAAGACGTTCGGGTACTTAAAAACTCTGTAAGTTGTTAAATCTTGATAAACTGTGTCTATTAGAAAAATACATAACCAAAGAATAATAATTGTGGATGATATACTAGCATATAATGTTGCATTAAAAGTTATGCATGAAAACGAGGATCTTGAGCCAAGAATCAACAAAGAACGTCGACAGAGAAATAACTGAAAGACTAAACGGTGTAAAGCCTGAAGAGATGCTGCACAAACTAATAAATAAGGTCGAATCTAACAAATAAAAAAAAAAATAAGGGGTTAAATACTCTTTTGGTCCCTAAGATTTGAGTCAAAATCAAATTCCTCTCTAAGATTTGATTTGCGTTTAAAATCATCCTTAATATTTTAAAAGACAAACCTTTAAGACGATATTGATAAGAAAAAAAGATTAGGGACTGTTTTGATTTTGACTCTAAATTTTAGGGACAATAATTATTCCAAAAAATAACAAAAAAGATGTTCTAGCTAATTAAAATACAACATGCATTTCACATTTTCTCAACCATTGAAAATAAAACACCCTCCGATATTGGGGACCGGGAGTGAATACAACAAGTATGCTCATACAGCAAAGATAAAAGATAGGAAAACAAAACTCCAACACCCAATATTTATACTGCATTAAACATACTCATCGAAGATACTCAAAAACAGAGAGAGAAAACCCAGGAGGCAACACTCGAATCCCATTCCTTTCGCATTGACATCAATATCAGAAAAGACCCCTGACTTGCCGTCAATACAAAACACGTTTCCATTTTAATCCCAAACATTCATCACCTATACACCATAAATAGAGAGCTTTACACAAAAGTATCTAAACCAAGTAAAAGGTTTCAAATCCGTAATACTTGTCTTTGATTGACACAAAGCACACCAGATATTCTCTTGTAACATTTTCCTCAATACACTTACTTTTACACATCCAGTATTATTAGGTACTAATAGTCCTGTTTACTTATAGCCATATTACATTCATACAGCACACTTTATTGACATGTCATTGACAATGAATGAGACAAATAGCTATTATATGGAAGTCTAAAAACAACACACCACTATTTCAACTTTCTAAAACTATGACAAATAACTATGTAGTACCAAGTTTGCTGGATTGTAGACTTGGATAACTGTTGTACTAATCATGGGCCAATTAAGTTTTTCACTCGTCAAATCAGATCCTAATCATAAGTAGCAGGTTGTTAATCCCCTAGCAAATTTCTACTAATGGTTCCATGACAGTTTTATTGTTAGTATATAACATATGCATAACAATTTCATTAAGAATATTGGAAGCCATTCAACAAAATAACAAGATCTGTGGTTAGCAACTCAAGAAAAATGTCGCCTCATCTTAATCCTTCGCAAATTTCCCATTTTAATTTAAACATGAATCATCAAATAGACATTCAAAATTCACACTAGAAACTTAGAATCAGAGTCCCTTCACAAAAATAAACTAGAAAAGAAACTACTAATGATTTTAAAAGAAACTACAATGCAGACATCAATTGG
Source organism: Stylosanthes scabra (assembly GCA_036250425.1). Classification (NCBI taxonomy): domain Eukaryota; kingdom Viridiplantae; phylum Streptophyta; class Magnoliopsida; order Fabales; family Fabaceae; genus Stylosanthes; species Stylosanthes scabra. The sequence continues at coordinate 99,708 of JASCZI010000022.1, forward strand.
GGGAAAACACTCATTATTTGATGCAAATGATATTTCAAGTTTTAGACACAGTTTGCATAACTTCTCCAGTTTTAAATACAAATCATAGTTGGAACTTGGAGGTTGAAACATTCAATTTCCATTTCAAGATAATTTAGTGTCAGTACGGCACCATACTCCTCCCTGCTTTCCTTGTTATGAAACCATTTCTATCCTTTGATCCCAAATGCTATTCATGCAGCAATTCATTTTCCTTTAAATAGATGTCTAGTATTAATGTCTTAGTAACCAAATACACTTCTAAGGGAAGGAGCTACTCATGTTTTGTTTGTACTCAGGATATAAGACCTAAACTAGGTGCATCTAAGTTCTGAAAATCTGGAGTGAAATTGGTAGAGAAATAAAATATTCAGCGTCTAAGGATTTCAGTAATTCATGTGACAAAATAAAAAAATAAAAAAATCAATAATTGTATTACCAATACTAAGTTTGAATTGTAATTCAAGATGCCAAGCATTTTTTAAAAAACAATTATATAGTGTATTATATAAGTAAATAAACAGTTTTTAAATGATGCCAAATTGTTGATTGAAGAAAAGTTAGCTTTCAATACTTTCTCCAAAAAAATGAAAATAAAAAGCCACCCATATTAAGTTAATTAACAACTGAGGTATTTCAAGTATTTTATCAATTTATCTCACACATAATCACTGACATACGACATCACTATGGTGAAAAAAATGAACAGAAGCATAGGAAACTAACTTACTAAGCGCCTGATTGAAACAGGCCATGCAAGTTAAATTAACAAATCAAATTTCAGTTCACTACCAATCATTACTTCTGATCTTTTATGCTCTAAAATGTTTTTTGCATTAAGATTGTAACCAGCTACTAAAACATATGGTGAGGAAATTGCTAACAAGAAAAGAATTACAAATATCAGACATTGCAACATAAACGGTGCTACCTCAACAAAGAATCAACGATTATGCCCCTGAACTAGAGTTTCCAGCCTCCAAAACCTCCTTTTCCATCTCTTTGACCGCCCTAATCAAGGACCTGGTGATACCCTTGAGATGCAAACCATTCTCTTTCATTTCCTCCAGCAGTTTTTCCGCCATTTCCCAATCCAAACCCTTCAAACATAGCGACTGGATCAGCTTCTCATATTCATCAGCACTCGGGCGGACGCCAAAATCCTTCATCTCAGCCAACAACTCCAAAGCCTTATCAAACTGTTCCAACTTACAATATCCACGAATTAGCGTGTGATACATCACAGGTGTTAACTTAGTATGCTTCTTTTTAGCCTCTTCCAATATGTTCCTAGCCTCTTCCATCTCACCCCCATTTGAATAGCCACTCATAAGAACAGCATAAGCGTACAGATCTGGCTTCAAACCCCTATCCTCCAATAGCTTCATGATCTCCACAGCTTGTCCCATTTCCCCAACTTTGCAATATCCAGTAATCACAAAGTTGAAAACAGCATTTCCAGGAGGTGGACCATCTGAGATCATTTCCAACACCAACTTCTTCGCTGAATCAAGATCCTTAATTCTACACAAACCTCTAACCACCGCGGTAAACGGCTTTATTGCACGGTGCCTCCTCTCCCCTTGTATATCATCCAACACCTTCAAGGCCAATCCTACAGTCTCATTCTCTTGACACAATTTAGCAACCAAGAAGCTAACACAAGACAAAGGTAACTGCTTCCTTTTCTCTTCTACTGCCGCCATATACACTTCATGTGCTTCTCTGGCCATTTTCCCCTTACAAAACCAAGACACCATGCTACCAAATTTCTCTCCATCTTCAAGCACCACCTGTGAATCAATCATCTTTTGACACACGGACCAAGCCGAATCAAAAGCTTTCGACCTGCAAAGGGCTTCGACCGTGAAGTAATAACTGTCAGCATTCGGCACAATTTCGAAAGCCTCAAATTTATCAAACACCTCGAGTGCAGCCTTTCCTTTCCCCAATTTCGACAACGAAGATATCAACTCGTTGAGAATCCCTACGTTCAATACACCCTTCTCTTTCTCACCAATATCCCGAACCAAATCCCACAGACAGTATATCTCTTTCTTCTTCATACTTTGGCACACCTTTCGCACCAGAGTTTCCACAACAGAGGTGGAGACCTTAAACGACTTGTCGTTCCGGGCCCAATTAAAAAACCTAACGAGATTCTCGCCCGAAACGGACGGGGTTTCAATTATTCTAGCGACGGAATCATGATGCAGAGCTAAACGCATGCCCTTAAGAGATGACTCAAACGATGAATCGGCATTACCTTGTAGAAGAAGCCGCACGGATTCTAATCGCTCTTCGTCAATCTCGTGAATCTCTTCTTCTTCCATTTCTATTTGTTTTTCTTCTTCTTCTTCTTCAAATGCGTCTTCGTGTAATTCCGTCTCATTGCCGAGCGGAACGGCGTCGTTTTGCCGAGGGTCGTCATCGTAGGTGACGTCAGTTTGGGAAGAAAAGAATCGGCGGTCGTTCGGAAGGAAGAAACGGGACGGGCAACGGGGAGAGCCGGTGGAGGAAGGAGGAGTTGGTTGGGGTTTTAGTGGCGGTTGGTTGGGTCTGCAAGGTTGCGAAAGAGGGAGGTTAGGGATTCGCGACGAAATGATGCAGTTGCGTGCAGAAGCATGTCTTGAAAGAATCAATCTCCACGACGACATCTCTTTCGTTTCTTGCTTCTTCTTCCTCCTCCTCCTTCTTCTTCAGACACTTTCGGCTTCACTTCACTCTTCAGATGCTGCGGCTTTCGGGGTTTTAGATTTAGGATGCTGCGAGTCTGCGACATTTTTTTTTAAGTTTTTGGTGGTGGGCATTTGCTTTATTATTTTGTTTTATGAGCCTAGCCCAAGTCTGGTGCGTACTATACAATAATTGTCCAGCCAAAAAACTGATCAAGAATCCAAAGAAAGAAAAAATCAAATGATGAACCACGTCACCTAGCATAAGTGGTAAATGGCTTGGGTTACTTAAGTGTCTAGTCTCAGGTTCGAATCTTGGGGGCGGCATGTATGCAGAAAAGAATGTGGTCACGTCAAACCCTCCGAAAGCGGCACTCGATACGACGTAAGGGATTAGTCTGGGCCTGTCGGGCATAGGATACCTCCTAAAAAAATCAAACGATGGTGTATTGCAAAAAATTAGCAAACAATATTACAATAGTGTAATACGAATATTTAGATGCACTACTAAGTACTAAGGCCTTAAAGATTAATTAAATATTAATTACCGGAGGTTTTTTTTAATTTTTGGTTTTAGGATCATAGAAAAATAAAATTGCTTGAAATCACTGGCATCTAGTTCCTCCTTATAGTTAACAATAATTTTAAGTGTACACTTACTTTTGGCCAATCAAGTTCAATAAAGTCATTCATTTTTCTGCTAAATATAAATCTATTTTGATGTCAAACAAAAATTCATTTCGGTGCTACTTTTACACTATTTGATATCGAAATAAATTTTTATATAGCATATGAATAAATGACTTGGTTGAACTTAGTTGGCCAAAATAAGTGTAAAAATAGCATTATCGGTTTTTTAAATCTTTTTTAGCATTATTTTTTTTTAAAAAAAATTCTTATACGACTTCTAATTACCACTATATAATATTTTAACTTTTTAACTAAAATTATTTATTGTAATACAATACTTGCATAAAATAATCACTGCAAATACTAATAATTATATTATTTTTTAATTAAAAAGTAAAAATCTTATATAGTTATTATCAAGGTTATAAGAACCGGACTAGTCATCAAATCGGTAGAGTAACTGATTCAATAATTTAAAGGTTTGACCGAAATTGAATCATAGTCAGACCGGTTTACTAAAAGAGAATTTCATTGGTGCAGAGTAAAATATGGTAAATAGTAAAGACTTTTACTAAATTAAAAAAAGTAAACATGATGATTTTTTGTTCTTTTACACTAAAAAAAAGCAATATTTACTCTTCACCAAAACATCACTCTTCATCATAGTATCACCCAACTAAAATATGTAACAAAGAATTTTAAAATATAATAGAAAATGATTTCAATTTAATATTATTAATTTTTTAAAACTCGATTTTTACATTAAAAACCGGTTTGGTTAACAAATTCACTTGTTAACTGTCGGTTCAACCAATTTTTACCAATTGTTTTTTTTCATCGAATCAGACAAATGATTGGTTCCATTTTCCGGTCGAACCGGCTGATACAGTTCGGTTTTCATAACCTTTGTTATTAGTAGTTTTTTTGTTAATTAGTAGTTGTATAAGAACTTAGAAATTCCAATAATTAATATTTAATTATAACTTAATATGTATTGAAAAAGTCAAGACACACAACCTCTTACTTGTCTAACTTTTTTGTTTTCTAATAAAAAGGGGTCTATTTCTGCCCGAAGATTCCATAAAAATGAAATAGATTTCTATGTTAGGCAAATCTCGTATTTATAATTATTTTAATTATTTATTAACTTAATAAGTCTTTGATTATTATAATTTTTCGGATTCGAATAGAAGAATTTATATATTCTGAATTATAATATTATATATTATATAATAGATATATACAACGGAGAAAATGTGGAAAAGAGTAAGACCGAAAATGGAAATAGAATAGTTCGATTGGGGGGACAATATCATTTAAGGTACTTAAATGAAAACCAAAATACTGTACTGCGATTCGAAAAATTGTTTGAAATCCTTATTTTGTTTGTATTACCTCAATCTTTTGGTACTATATTAATGGAAACGAAATTTGATTTAGAATTTTCAACTTTTGCTTTATTTTCATTCCCATCAGGTCCAAGAGTTGTAGAGCTCCAAATGTTCATTGCACAGCTAAACCACATAAAATCTTCATGCGTAGATATCGTAAGCTATCTACACCGTAGCATCATTTTGAATCATACTTTTTTAGGGGCCAAAAGACTTTCCGTTGGTGGCAAAATATGACGCGTGCTACATTTTGTAGGTAGCACAGTAAATGAAAATAGGAAAGATAATTTTACAGTGTAGTTAAAAATTGAAAGAATACTGAAGAAAAGGAAGTGGCTTTTGTTCCCATCTCTTTGAGAAGAGAAAGAATTAAAATTAAAGAAGAGAAAAATAAAAGGTTGGTTAACATAGATTTATGATAGAAGGTTTAAAAGTGAATCATAAAATATACAAAAGTAAAAAGAGAATCATGCCCTCAATTCGGCATTTTGATTTTTGAAGGAATGAACACAAGATTGGAAGAGTTTCCTGCGTTCAACACATTACATTTCGTCCGAATAAGAAGCTCTTATATCATGGTCCCATGTTTCACACGATCAAGTCCATTTTTTAGAATTTACACCAACAACATACTATATTTAAAACTTTCAATCGTGCCTAATAATTAAGCCCATTAGAATTACTTAGGTTTTTAGGAGTATAAATAAGGGACTACATTGTATTGAAGAAGAAAATTAATGAATTCTATTAAACTTGGTTCAATTGGAATTTTTCTTTCTTTCACTTGAAACAAAGACAATTGTTCTTTCTTTATTAATCTCCTTCATTCTACTCAATTACCAATACCTTCTTATACGTGATTCCTAAAACCAGTTATACACATCCTCCCTTTTTATTGCTATTTTCTTTACTCTTAGTTCTAACGATTGATACTTTCAGTGAGAGGTTTTTTCCATTTTTACCGAGAAACAAACAACTCACCAATCTGAAATTTTTTTCCAATATTCGATGAAAAAGATTGCTATAGATTGACTATATGCATAGAATAATATTGGAATGTCACCTGAGTAGTTGATATTCTTAGAGGTGGTGAGAGGTTTAAGAGGGAAAGCTCTAAGGTAGTTCTAGTTATAGAAGGCGCACAATTTTTCTGTAAAATTGGAAACATTCGAAATTGCTTTTTATCATCGCTATCAACCAGTATGTGCCCAACCTGGTGCAGACAAGTCGGTCCCTGCAGATTCTGTCAATTTGGATTTCTTCATACGACCACGGTAGACGAGAGGATGTTTAGTGGCCCACATACCACACCAATACGGCTTGGTACGAGTTGGAGGCGCCATGTGACCGACTTTGTACTGATCACCGTGGTTCCGGAACCAGACTTCCGGGGTTCATAGTAGTATCTAGATTGATGGGCGAGAGCATGTGGTGCACTATCTAAGACCGATTGGAAATTCTCAAGTTCAAAAGAACACAATTTCATTGTAGTAAGTCCAATCGGTAATTGACAATGATCAAATTTAGTTTAAAAAAATGTTTCAAATAAAATCAAACCGAGAGTATCAATCCTGGGTCGTTCTCCCTAGGAATTGAACAAAGAATGCTATTGGCTAGGAGTGAAAATGTTGTTTGATTCAATATTCTAATCTAAGGGTTGCAAGAATTTAAATATTCCAGCAAGAGAATTAAATTGCAAGTAACTAGAAATGTAACTAAATTAGAAAATTAAAGACTAAACTACCAACTAGCATTTAGACAATTAAATGGTAATTAAACTAAACTAACAACTAATTAAACTTAAAGGAGCTAAACAATTAATCAAGGCAATTAAAAGCGGATTTAATCAAATTCTAAAAGGATCTTGGTTAGAGTTGAGAGTTAAATCACAATCCTTGTCACTAACCAAAATTTAAGATAATATCCAAGAGCAACCAATTAGTTAACCTCTAGTAACTAAGGAACGTCAATTAGCTTTAAATAATCCCAATCACAAGTCCTAATCCACTTACTAATTGAATTTAGTAAAGGATTATCGTTAGTGAAAACAAGATTAATTAAATAGCCCTCAATCACCAATCAACCAACACAATTGTGACTCAAGTGACTAAACATCTCAATTCCAACCAAAAATTAAAATTATACTCCATAACTAGTTGAGACATTTCATCAAACACATAAAGGGCACAAACATCATACATCATAAATTGCAGTAATAATCAAAACGAACAATACCCACTACAAGAAACTAATAATAATAGCTCATTAAACCTAAATATAGAATAAAAACAAATACATTCATAAATATCAACCCAATATCCAAAGGTTCCAATACTAATTCAAATTCATAAAAATAAAAATAAGTGGTAAGAGTAAATAAATGAGAAATGACAAGAGAATATGTTAACAAAGTATCTTAATCAACAACTACAACTAAGAAACAAAGAGAAATTGAAAATAAGACCCTAGAGTGAGTTGCAAGAGAAGTGAGAACTTCCTTCAAACCCTAGGAGAGCAAACTAAAAGGAAAAAAAATGAGAAAGTGAGAAAATGAGTGTTTGATGACTGAATCCTTTGTGAGTTGTTATTGTCTTGTTTTTTTTCTTTTGTGTCCCTTTTTTTTTGTCTTCAATTAGCCTTCAAACATGTGTATTGGAGGCTAAAAATGTTCCAAAAATGCTCTCCAAAAAGTCCTTGCATGTATTTTTTTAATGATGAAACATGTGACGGGGATGTGCACAAAACAGTGGCTATGTACACATGAAACAACAAGCTTGCATAGCAGACTGTGGACACAGCACTGGCTTTGTACACACATTGACAACTTCTAGCACCCCTTTGTTTCTTCATGAATTCCTCTACTTTTCAATATTTTTCTCCATCTTTTCAAATTATTCTTGCATCCTATACCTTGAACAACTTAAACAAACATACCAAGGCATCGAATGGAATAAAAGTGGAATTAATTTAATAATTTAAAGGCCTAAAAAGCATGTTTTGATCAATTAAGCTTTATTAAGAGAAAATTTATAAAGGCATAAGTTCACAAATAGTAAGTGCAATTTAAGTCACTAAATCCACTCTTTTCAATCCAAAAATTAACACAACATATGAATTTATCAGCATGCAATAGCCAGTTTATATCACACGATGGATTGCTTGATAACCCGCGGGTGCGTGCTCTTCCGGCTGATATTTGCTCGACACCTTCCTATCCATGTCCTAACATCTCATTCCCACTTGATGCGCCAGCTCGCAGGTGTCGTCAAGGAGGGAGGACAGGGGGAGCTATGCGATGGGATAGACGGACGTGGGGGGAGGGGCAGGCTAGACCATTCTGCTAGAGACGCCGTGCCCACAGGGGGCTATTTGATGATGAGTCTGAGGAGGAGAAATTATTTGACCAGTTCAAGACAATAAGGTTCTCTCCCATCAAAGAATCACCTACTCCTCCACCACCGCAGCCTTCTCTCCCCCCCCCCCCACACAACTACAGTCGTTCGAGACAGACGATGAGGGACACAATCAGACTTTCTTCAATCTGCTGAGGGGTTTGAGCTTATATGGGAGGGTCTGATTGCGGATGATCTCGAGAATGTGTGGGATATCAGTCGTACCATGGCTGCAACTACCCATGACATTGTGCACGGGTTTCGATATTGAAGGGATCAGGCACATGGGTCAGCTGGAGTTAGAGTTCCTGTTCCATCGAGCGGATATCATCAAATGCCATCTCAGTCACACGTCCATCATTCCACACCCTCTCAGCATCAGATGACACAGCACTATCCACAGTACTCGACTCATCCTCCACATCATTATTACGACTAGTTGTGTCCGAGTTATGCTTCCTAGCCCCCCACCAGTACCAACATTACTCACCACCCCCACAACAGATTCATTACTCCCCCCGCCACAATAGTATCATTATTCTGCCCCGCCTCAGATGCTGCGCTGTTCCCCCCACCGCAGGAGTTCCAAGATGTGGTCCGGCTCGAAAGGTCCGATCTCCGACCTGTGGAACTGGTGGACACTTACAACTGCACCCTAAGCGTAGATGAGTAATCATTTTATTTGACGTATGTAGCTTTGGCACTTGTGCAAGTATAGTACAATTTTCTACTCCATGTATGTAGTTATTTTATATTATGATCGTTTACATAAACATTTACTATTTGTATGTGTATATGTTTTATATATTAATGTGTTTACAAAACTCTAAACCATAAACCCTAGATTCAACAAATGTCGTCGCCAACATATCACGTCGATATATATATATATATATATATATATATATATATATATATATATATATATATATATATATATATGTTTTT
>JASCZI010000022.1:112799-136203 GCA_036250425.1 Stylosanthes scabra
ATATTACTATAACATTCCCCGAGCCATTCATCCATAAAACAAACTAACTTCATCTGTTTCCATAGTTTTGAAACTGAAAAAAGATCAAACAAATCTCAAGGCTATTGTTATTAAACTATACATCCTCGTATTACTATAACATTCCCCGATCCATTCATCCATAAAACAAACTAACTTGATCTGTTTCCAAAGATATTGAGCATGTTTGGATGCCATTATTTGGTTAAAAAAAATCTTTTCTTGAGAAAAAAAAGATCTTTTCATGTTTTTTTAATGTATTTGTGGCAAATTTCTAGTAGTAAAAGTAAAAGCACTAGTTAAAATTAAAAAAAAAAGGTCGCCCAAACAAGCCCGTTATCAACTCCTTCAAAGTAAGTGAAATCCATTTCCATTTTTGAATAATACTTCTCTTTTAAAACCAAGAGGGAAGAAGACACAAACCATATAACAAACAAAAAATGCTCACTCTTTTCCCAGACACTCACAAATCATTTCATACAGATTACACCAAAAGAAACGAAATTATTGTTCTAACTTCTAACTGTTCCCTTTTCTTTCATTCTGTTTTAGCGTGATCAATTGTTATTTATGAACTCAACACTCATGCTCTCGGCCTAGTTTAGCCAGAACAGCAAGATAAATTAAAAATCTCAGTTTCTTCTCCTTTTTTTAATCAAATAGCCAGAGATGTAAACATAACTGTTTTCAGAAGCCATAAAAGCTTTCTTTGAATTATACATACAAATTGAGCTATATAATCATTCTTTTTCCCTCAAATTGTAAAACAATCGCAACTTAAGTATGCAATAGCTAAACTTGCTTAAAAATTGGAAATTGCAAACCAGAAATTTTTGGTTAGGTGAAAAAAAAAATAAAGTCACTTTCATTAAAAAACGATGGATACCCCTAGCAGTAGAAGATCAAGACAACAGTAACGAATTCAAATTTGGAACAAGTTCTCTCTAGGGTTCAACTATACTACAAGATACGTACCAGTATCATCATCAGCCTTGGACTTCCAACCGTCACACCTAAGAGAAGCGCCCCACTGCATTCGGTAACAAGTGTTCATCTCGATCACAGGCCTCCCACTCCAATCTCCCTTCAACCTTGGATTGAAGTGGAAGATTCTCGGAGGCTCCTCACCTTCAACGGTTTTCAGTCCCTGCAGCTCCACCACGAACTGCGACACCATCGTCGGTTCATCGTCCTCCCTCACCCTCGATATCGTCGACTCGAACTCCGCCCTCGCCGCCTTCGCCCTCCCGACAACCGTCACATGCGATCCCAGCGTCAGCCCACACGGCAGCGCCACCACGCCTGAGAATTCCGCACCGGACACAGAAACCGAGCCGGGACACGTGTCGGACCGGTTCTCCGGCTTGGCGGGCTTGGGCTTTGGATTGTCCGGGTTTTGAAGCTGGGTCCAGAGGCGCAGGCCGGCTTCCCTGGCGTTGTCGGCTAGCTTGTAGAGGGTTGCGGAGCCGTCTTTTCGGGTCGGATCAAATGTATTCGGGTCGAGGTTGAGGCCTGAGAGGAGACCGAGTTGGGAGTGAGTTTGACTCGGAGGGAGGGTGTTATGAGAGACGGTTTTGTAGGGGCGGTTTGGTGCTTGGTGGTTTTGGAGGTCTTGTTGGCTGAGCAGTCTGGTGGTTGCGGTGGTGGAAGTGGAGCGCGTGGTGGCTGTGGAAAAGTCATGGCGCGTGGTGAGGGAGGAAAAGACGAAGGGAACTTCAAAGGTTACGAGGATGAGGTAGAGGAAGGAGGCTCCGGCTAAGAACTGAATGGATCTCTTTCGGGTTAGAGACGACACCTTTTCGAACCTTCGCTTCATCATGTAGCGTTTCTGAAACACTATGTGTTGGCTTGGCTACTTGAGAGAAAAAAACGGTCGTAGAAGGTTCCCGATGAAAACTCTCGCTAGTTTTTTTTCTTCTCTCACCCACCGCATAGAAAGGTTTTGTGTGAAGGGGAGGTGGGTTGGGGTTGGGCCAGCGACACCGAAACGGCGAAAAGGAAGCGCGTATTGAGAGAGAGAATGTAGAATGGGTCGGTCACGTTGGTATTTTCTTGGAAAGTGGGAGAACAAACATAATTTAAGCCTTTGGCTTTGGTGGCGAATAATATAATAACAACAAAAATACCAAATACGAGAATATTATATAAATTGAATACTATTAAACAAGATAGATTAATTTTTTGAAAAATAGAAGCAAAATAGCATTAGAACTTAGAAGAAGAAAATATCTTCTATTTTTATAAATAAAAATGATTTTTTAAATTGAAATGATATTTAAATGTTTAAAAAATACTATTTAATAAATGTGTTAAAATTTAAATATTAAATACAAATTAATCGGAACAAACTATTCATTCAATTTAATTCAAAACAAACTAAAATTTTATCAAAATTTTGATAATTTAATTTGAATATAATCTCATATGACATTATTATATTGAATTTTTAATTTTTTAAAAACAACCTAATTTAATTCAAACTATATAATCTTATATAATATTATTTATTTTAATTTAGTAAATATTTTATATAATATTTATTTTTTCTAATTTATTTTATTTTACTTAATTAATATTTTATCTTATTCACTTATTCAGGTAATCTTCAAACCACACATCAAACGTCCCTACTCCGTACTATTTTACAAGAGATATACTATTTAATTTTCAAAAATAAGATTTTTAAGGTTTCTAATGATATTATACAATATATTTTAAGTTTTTTAAATTATTAAAAATAATTATCTTCTTAGAATATATTTAATTATTTACAAACTTTTTTCACTTGACTTTTGATAACTCTTAAAAAAAAAATTTAAAAAAATTCTTTACAATTTATGTGCTTTAAATAATAAAAGCTCGTTAATGGAATTCACCCTTCCAAATTATAGAACCATACAAACGGGGCAATATTTTAAGGCTAATATTCCATAAATCCCATTGGTTGGAAATAATAATAATAATTCAGATTCTTAATATAATGGGGTTGGTGCATTACAACACTGCAACGGCGATGGATTTAAAATTTTGGAAGTGGAATTGAAATAAATAATGCTTCGTGGAATTGGCATATAGTTGAGATGGGACAGCAATGAACTTTGCTCAACGGATTCCTTCTAGCTCGCGGTTAATGAATAACGACTAACAAGACTGTCACTCGTCACTGATTATGAAAAATGTCGAAAGTGAGATGACCTATATAAAAAAGTTGGTGACTTGGTGAAATAGAACACAAGTTCACAAAGTATTCCCAATAATTTCAAACTGACCCCAATTTTTGTTAGGATTTTTTAATTTAAATAAAATAAATCTTTTATTAACCAAAATAATTAATTTTTTGAAAATTTATATTTTGTGTAAATTTGCCCGTATCGCGAAGAAATCGTGGGACCTAACTGCATTAGTTACGCGTGTTTGCGGCACTGAGCATGAAAACGTTGGTCGAGTGACGTGCGCACTGGCTTATTCTTGGTGTACGTATTTTTTCCAATAAACTAATGTTTAAAGCCTTCAACCCATTTTAACCCAAATATTTATTTGCATAAAATTCATCCATTTTATTTTATTTTTTCATTTTGTTATATATGTTAATTAATTGATTTTTCCACTTAAATTTTTATATATCTTTATGTATGAAGATATATTAGCACATTTTTTTTTTGTAACTTCTTATATATGAAGGATTATAAATTTGTGGGGTTTTAAAAGATGTGATCATATCTTATAGATGATAGAAAAAATTATATTATATGTGATTATGAGTGGTTTATTTGGTGTTAGGTGGGTAGAATAATAATGCATTTAGAATGATTTAAAGTGCATGTAATTTATATTTGTTTTTGTTTTGTTTGGAATTAAGAATAAAATAAATATTAATTAAGATAGAATTCCGAAATAAATAAATTCAATTCTTAATTTTATGATTTTTTCTTTTTCAACGATGAAGAGTACTTTAAGATTTAGGTTTCCAAAAACTTTTAAAATTTGGAACTAAAATTTATTTTTAATTTATTTTTTCTTCAACAATGAAGAGTACTCTTTCATACTAATATTTTTACTTTATTTAATTATTTAATTTTATTTTATAAAATTTGAAACACCCAAATTATAAAAGGTATTTATTTTGTATTTTAAATCGATCCAAATTTGACTGCAAACACTTTTTTATATTAAAAATATAAAATATAAAAATTTTAAATCAATTTAAAAAAAAATAATAACTAAAATTATTTAAAGTATGAAATTTAAAATTTGTAAATTACAACGTCTAATTTATAATAAATGATATCTATTTTTCCTTCCAATTCGATTCAAATTTGATTAAAAAAACACATACACCAAGAATAAGCCAACGTCGTGACCTGTGCCATGGGGACCAGAAGCAACCAATGTCACGACATTTGCTCGCGTGACTGCAAACGTTTTCGTGAATGATGCAGTTGGGTCCCACGACCTCTGGTCGCGACACTAGTTACACAATATGGTACATTTTCAAAAAATTAATTATTTTGGTTAATAAAATATTTATTTTATTTAAATAAAAAATCCATTTATTTATCTATTTTTTATAATGACCTACAAAAGTTTTTTCTTTTTTTACTGTCGCTCCATTAAGATTTGGTTAAAAAAAAAAAAGCCTACATATAAAATAGGAAAAGTTACCTAATCAAATTGGAGGAACCTAATTCTAAAATGGAATGATTGCTGTTTTGGTTCCCAAGGTCTAACTCGAAAATCAAATTCATCTCCAAATTTTTTTTCGTTCAAATTAATCCCTAAGATTAAAATTTGTATTAAAATTGGGGTGTGTTACGGAAGAACATGATGAATCAACCAGTGTTCTGAAAACCGGATCGGGCTGGCCGGTTCGACCGGAAAAATAGGAACCAGTCATTTGTCCGGTCCGGTTCACATGTGAAAATCGATTGGCAGCAGACCGGTCAAAAATTGTGAACCGGTCAAATCGGATCGATTTTTAGCGTTTTTTAAATTAAAAATTAATAATATTATACTTTAAATAATTTTATAATAATTTTAAATTATTTTATTATATATTTAAGTAAACGGTCCGACTACGGTCAACTCCGGTCGAACCTCTAAACCTTTGAACCAGTCACTCCACCGATTCAGTGACCGGTCCGATTCTCTAAACCTTGGAATCACCTATGTATTTATTTATTTAGTTAATTCTTTATTTAATTAATTATTAAACAAATAAATATGCATAATTAACAGTAAAAAACCGAGAGGCATTTTTGTATTAAAAAAATTGAGGGATGATTTTATAATAAATTTTAACTTTAGGAACCAATTTCAACAGAAAAAACTTTGAGAACGAAATTAATTTTAGAGTCAAACTTTAAGATCAAAACAATAGTACCCTTCTAAAATTAATATCAAATTGTTCCAATTTACTTTTATACAATTTGCGGCATATTTACTTGGATTAACGAAAACACATAACTTGTGGATGATAGAATGATTTATAACCAAAGCAAAAAATAGAATCTATACAAGGCTGACACATATTAAATGCAAATAGAAAAATGAAATCCATGATAACCTACAATAAATTACGTGTATTTTTGAAATAGGAATCACTAGTGTCTTGTAGTAAATTATGTGTAAATAATGTGTTAAGATTCATGACAGATCAATTTGTGCACTACTGTTATTTTGCTTTCCGAAAGGAGAAAGTTAGAAAAAGAGAGAAAGATTTATATGATAGAACTTAACCAAGGATTAAACTATGTTATAACTTTAACAAGTTAGATTATTAAACTTGGTTTAGGGAATGGATTTTGTTCATATTATGTTATTCATTAACATGTTAGGGTTAACACTCCAATATTCTTTAACCATGCCGCGAATATAATTATCGTATACTGAGTTATTACTATAACCTCATTTGTATAATATATAGGTATACGAACTTTTTAAAACCAATAATATACTAAATCTTAGTAACAAATTAGAGCCATACATCATAAGATAGAAAAACTTTTTATTAATAAACATAAATTAATACAAATGATTCATTGACTCTAATACATAACCTGCAAAACTTAGGTCGACATATATATACTTATACACTAATAACTCAACATCTAAGAACGCTTAATTCTCCATCGACATACATATAAATACCACGAACAGTGGCGGAGAAAACTCCTAAGACAACAGAAAAAAAACGTTGTTTCGCATGCCTTCCAAAACTTGAACCTCTATCTGAAAAAGCCATGAAATATAATACGGATGAGAATCCCCGACCCATGGATTCTTAGTACGTAAAAGTGTCGAAACTGTATAAGATAAGTTAGCAGGATCCTACAAGGCGATCCTACTCGGTCACTCAAGTTTTATTATCCTCACACGAGATTCTTAAAACTTTCATTTAATCCTCACTCAATCATTTCCATCTCTAAACCTTAACTTCTAAGGGATACTAAATTTCACCTATTAACTTCTTCTAACTTCCATCTACTTCAAATATTGTTGTACAATTCTATCCTCATTTTATTTCTTGGACTTCAGAGCTTTCAAACATAATCGAAACACTCGAACATTCAACACATATCACTTAACAAATAACATATAATTCAAAACTAATCAAGGCAAACCAAACAATGTCACACAAATGTATATGATGAATACATGTCCTTATGGCTAGTGTGCTCATTTGGTCGGTTATAATAGTCAACCCGACCGATCTAGTATATATCTTAGATCACTTTCAGAAATGTACATTCCCGAGGACGTTCGTTTACGCTTCAGTGCTATAAAATACTTCATCATATGAGGGTTTCCTTTTGATCAAAAGGCATCATTCTTTTACGACATCAGCGTTCATTTTACGCCTCATACGTTTGAGAGTCCGCTATTATCAGAAACATGGATGATGTTCCTGAAAGAACTCCTGACGCTTTTCCTGACTCATGTAACATTATCTTCATTCATCTCGAGAGGACCATACCCGAGATTTCATTAAATTCTTAAAAAAAATCACTCTTTGAGAGAAATCACTATACATGAGATATAATTTAGTTCAAGGAATAATGTAACTTTTCTCTTTGAAATTAAACCTTGAACACTATTCTTTAACCCAAAAAATCGATTCTAAAGAGAATGAGTCGATTCTTGGGACTTAAAATCTAAAAATTCGAAATCTATGAACATATGAATCGACTCTGGCATACCCTGAGTCGACTCACATGACTTGGAAATTTCTCAATTTAAAATTTGAATCGATTCAGCCAAGGTTGAGTCGATTCCTGCAACTTGGAAAATCTCATTTTCAATTCAGTATAGAAATGAATCCACTCTTACACTCCTATTGTCAACTATGCACACTTAGAAAATCTGCATTTTCGAAAACAATTCAGGAGAATTGACTCACAGGGGCTTTAAGTCGATTCCCTGGACTTAAAATCTTAAATTTGGCTACGGATCAAGTTTAAATCGACTCATATGAACTGTGAGTAAACTCTTACCACTCAAAAACTCGTTTTCTTTGAAATTATAGGCCTAATAAGTCTACTCATTTCAGGGTGAGTTGATTCATTGCAGCAGAATAAATTCTGCAGAATTTTAAAACTTTTCCTTAAACTTTGAACACTCAATTTTTTTGCTCACTTAGCCAAATTCAACCATTTCAATAACATTGTTTAGATATCAAATCAAGTTTCAGCCTCATTTATTTTTAAATCATTTTCATGAACAAAACTCAAGTTATGACTCACTGAAGTTCTCCTAAAAACAGTTTTGTCAAACCTTGTAAACTTACGTTTTCAATCTAAAACCTTTTCAAAAACCTTTTCTTGACTCTCAATTCACTCCAGACACATTTCTTTCCCTTAAAACATTGGTTGTCAAAACTTAATCACATAAATTGACCATCTCGAGCATAAGTAATTAAACGTTTTCCTTTAATACTTTTCTTAAGCGTTTTCTATTTAAATCATCATTTTAATTCATGCATAATTACTCATCATACATCAGACATAATCATCAACCATCAATTATCATTCATCATTCATCAATCATCATTCAATTGCATCAATCACCAATCCTCTATTCTAGCCTAGTCACACTTATCCATTAACTTCCTAACTTATGTCACTTTTAATTCAATTTAAGGCTTATCCTAGGTTCAACTAGCCTAGGTTGTCATGTTAAATTACATTTTACATTAATGAACCTGAAATTGTACCTGGACTCCAAGTTCAATGGACTCATACGCGATTCCCTTGCGTCATTGAGCGTCCAAGCACATTATTAGCACACCCATTACCTCTAGGAGCTTCCGCAAACCTTCTATTGCTTATCTATCCTCTACTTAGCATCTATCAACATCTATAACCACAAAATACCCTAATTTCATAAAACTAGGGTTTATAAAAATAGCAAGAACTAGGATTATGATTATAGTTACCTTCAATCAATGTAATGAGTGGTGATTCTTGGCTCTTGCTCAAACTAAAACACTCCTAGAATAATATGAAATCACAAAATTTCAAACACTCAAAACCCTATATTTTCGTAGATGTTAAGATTGAGAAATGAGGAAGGAAATTTGAATACCTTACCACTTTGTTCAGATATAAATGAAGAAGGAGGAATGAGCTTCGAGTAGCCACAAACGATGTGTCAATCGGAACTCCTGTGTGAAAATTATTGAGGTTAAAAGATGATGTAGTGAGTAGAGTTTCCTACCTTCACTCAACTATCATCCCAACTCTCTAATATCTCTCTCTCGATAAAGAAGAGGAAGGAAGGTAAATTGTTTAAGGGCAATGGCCCTTATAAGCTCATTAATGAAGGGCACTTTCGTAATTTCGCACGTTTGGCACACTTTGGGCCAAAACCTTTAGGATAGGTGTTTGTGTCCCAAATATCTTTATGAGCGTTTCTATGTTTTAATCTTCGCTTTATTTTTTTCCCGACTGCTCCAAGTCGATACTGTTATTAAATTGTACGGTTCGATTCACTGTGCAACTTAAACTGACGGTCTATCCTATCTCACTTGGAAAAATTCACTGAATCTGAGTATTTCAGCGAAATTTCTTAATTATGAGATTAACGTTATTATTTCAATTTGGGACCCCAAAGTAAATACTTTATTTAATTCAATAAATTAAATAAATAATTATTTTCTTTGGGACTAATTAAATTTTTAGGTTATACAAGGGTAACATATTAATGTGTTATATTAATTCGGTTATTTAGGTGTTTGAGATTTTTATTAAATCTTTTCTTTATCATGAGTTAATTTTTTTTATATGTTTGTTTATTTAGTTGTTTTTTATTTATTTGTTTGTGTAGTTATTTAATTATTTATTTGTTAGCAAAGTTACCCTCTTATGTATAAGGGATCTTAAATATTGGAAAAATTAGTGGTTTGATCTCTAAGTTTAATTGAGTCTCAGCCGATGAGGATACTCAATCCCGTGGTTGTTTGGGTAAAGATGTTGACTATTTAGTGATGGAAACTCAATATTGTGTTTAGTTGGCAGAAATTTTAATTTCAACTCCTAAAATTCTAATATTTTTAATACCTTCAGATAGTGGTGACTGGAGAATGAAAATATTAATAATATTTATTAATTTCCAACAATGCTATATGTACATCTCTTTTTGGTGTACACCTTTATCCAAGTCACAAACGAACATGTTTTTATATATACAACGAACATGTTTTTATAGTTGAGACGAACAGACTTACTTTTAAAAACATGTTCGTTCTAGTAGTAATATTCTGTTCGTGCACGAACAGAAATTTATATATACAACAAACATGTTTTATAGTTGACACGAACAGATTAAAAACCTGTTTGTTTGCTTTTAAAAACATGTTTGTTCTAGTAGTAAAAACATGTTCGTTGGAATTTGGACAGAGGTGTACACCAAAAAAAGGTGTACACCAAGATTAATTAATTTCTAAAATACCCTCCAAAACCACTCGTTGTTTCTCTTCTCTGCATTCATCCCTTCTCTTCTTTTTCTTCACTGCTTTGCCTTTTCTCCACCACCACCCATCTTCTTCTTCTTCACTACCACCACCACTCATTGTTTTCTTCTTTACCACCACCAAAATTTTTCTTTCTCTTCTTCACCGCTTCATCCTAATATATCTTCTTCACCATCCCTTCTCCGTTGAATATGCTATATTCTCTCTTTTGGGTTCTCTATCACTTTGTCTTCATGTCAAATATAGTTATCAAAACTTTAATGGAGTGACGTTGACAAGGAGGAGGTGGGTTTGGTGGTAATAACCGATGGGTTATCGTTGTCGTTGTTGTAGGTGATTGATAATGATGATTATTATGTGCTTTAAGATGATTATTATTATTATTTTGAAGGAATGTGGAAATTGAGTGTTGATTAAAATGTTATTGAGAATATTATTATTTAGATAAAGAGACATATTTAAAAGGAGATAATGAGATACGGGTTAATTGGGAGTATTTTAGTAATTTTTATTGTTTTAGTCTTTATATTTCTCACTTTTATATATTTTACACTAAACACAATACACAAACTTAATTAGTCTCTCGGTTTCTGTCTTCCAGTGTCAGTCTCCCTTCCAAACACACCTTAATTGTTGAACACTGTCGAAAATCCTTGTTCTGAGTCACTTTTTGGGCAATCTTCTTTTTTTTTTGTTGCCAATGATATTTCCCAATTCGATAGGTCGAGGAATAATTCACCGCAAATTTGAGCTTCATTTAAGAGTCTATCTCTAACCAATAAATTAATGTATGCACAAGGCGAAATTCGAATCCCTAACACTTGCTTAAGCTTCTTGTCATATATACTCTTGTGATGTGAATTTGGGCCTTAATTAGTGGGTTTTTTTTTTTTCTTAAAGAAGTTTAATATTTTACAATGTTAATTAACTAAGAAAGGAGGGGAGGTCTTGTTAAAAAGATTCATGTAGGAAGGAAGGAATGTCAAATATGGCATGAGAAATTTTTATATATTTCATGGACTAAGAAATTTTTACTAGATAGAATAATCTTATAAAAAATAAAGTAAACAAAAAAAATAAATAAATAAAGAAAGAAAAGAAGGGCAGAGAACTAGAGAAGTGAAGGAATGGAGTTAGCTTCAATGATCCTGATCATCAAATTCAAACACAATCACAACTACCAATAAAGCTATAAAAAAAAAAGGGACATGTTGCAAGAAGCAATGAAGCATCATTGGATTATCCGAATTTGGTTGCGGTTTCGGCCAGTTAGTTATCTTTGTACCTGTCCATATCGCTGGAAAGTTTTTAAGTTTTAAAAATATTTGGATTGAGCTTGAATTGGTTGTGTGCCAGATGTATAGTTACACAAACATGATGGCTGATATGTGCTTATTTGGAAAATAATTTAATTGTGGATTCCCTTATCCCTTTTATGTTAACAATAATTAGATGGCTTATTATTATAACTTGAACAGTGTATTGTGGACCTTTCTCCTATCACTTATTATTGTCTTTTCTTTCGGTATGCAAACGATTACTGCTAAATGCTAATCATGCGCCTCCTCTCTCAATTTTTATAATGTCTATATCTAGCTTTAATCATACTTTTTTTTTTGAAAAAGTTGATTCACTCCAAAGTCCCAAATGACCTCTAAGTTTGATTTATTTTAAAAAATTCGTTTAGAAAGGAACAAGTGGAGAGAAATACTTTGGGAAACTTTTCTTAATTTTGAAGAGACATCTTAGGTGCTTGCCATGTGGCAGTAAACCCTGCTTACATGTTTGAAGATTATTAGAAGTTAAAAAAGTTGAAAAGCAAGAGACTAGCCACAAAATAATTCTAAATTCAAATGGAATATATTATTCAAATCAAAAAAATGGAATATATTTGTCAAATGGAACATATTAATTTAATTTGCATATCAAATTTTTTTTTTTAAATACGTAAACTAATTTACCTTATAAATCTCATGAATTTAATTTTATATT
This sequence comes from Stylosanthes scabra, assembly GCA_036250425.1. NCBI lineage: Eukaryota > Viridiplantae > Streptophyta > Magnoliopsida > Fabales > Fabaceae > Stylosanthes > Stylosanthes scabra. The sequence continues at coordinate 124,777 of JASCZI010000022.1, forward strand.
AGATGCATATACTTTGTTTTTTTTAATTAAATCCCTACATTATATCAAGTAGGGGTGTATTTGTCTAAGTTTTTTTTTTTTTAACCAAAGATATATTGGGAAAGAGACTTAAATCCGAAACTTCTATGAGGAGAAGTTACTAAATACTTTTTAAGTTACAACTCGTTAGATATATTCATTTAAGCTTTAAGATCTAAGATAAGATTTTTTTTTTTGGTTTCTGAAATAAGATTTGTTTTATGTAACAAAATATTTAACTAGGAAATACTAACCAATATTGATAGAATAAACGTTAGGGGGTCATTAGAGAGCCAATAATTAAATTATCATGAGTTATTATTCGTAATTTATATATAACCAAATTATCATCTAAAATTTATATGAGTTATCATCCATAACTCATATATAGTATGTGTTGGCAACACATTGTTAGCTTCTTAAAAAAATACATAATTTACTTTTTTTTTTAATAAAAGTATTTTTTTCAAAAATGCATCAAAATGATACAAATTTGATGAAAAATATCTTTTTTAACAAAAAAATACTTTTTTTCTTAAAAATAATCAATCCAAACTAGCACTTAAAAAGATCTTTTATTTATAAAAACTAATTTTTCTTTTACTTTTTTAAAAAGTAACACATTGTTGACTTTTTAAAAAAGCAATAATTTACTTTTTTTTAAATACAAGTATTTTTTTAGAAATGCGTTCAAATAATATAAATTTAATAAAAAATATATTTTTTTGTATTTTCTTTTAAAAAACGAATCTAAACAAGAACAATATCTAAACTCAAATTTTGACTTACAAACTTAAGTACTTAGCTTATGGAGTTATTAACTAATCGAGTTTGAATTAGTTTAACTTACTTCTGGCCTTAGAAGCAACCACCAAAATACTTTAATATTATATATCAATATCATGCTGAATTAATCGTTTTTATTGTAACTTTGTAAGAGAAGACATTTAAAAGAGCCTTTAATATTATCAACTTAATTAGTTGAATAGTTAGTTAAAACAAACGCACTCATCAAACTTGTGAGGAAATATAGTAATTTTAATTTATTAACCAATCAATTTGTTCTAATCATAATTTAATTCACTTAAATTTAATCTACGTTTAACCAAATAATTCACCGGTTTCAAACCTATTCTCATCAAAATGCTAGTAGAGCCAAGCATGTGATCAGTATTGTTGGGTTAAGAGTCATGTTATCTTTTATACCAATCATATCATCATGCAAATTAAGTTTAATTCATAACAAATCTTTCATGCTTTTCTTGCTTGCCATACTTGCGATACCTTTAAACTCATCTCTCTTCCCGTACTCTCTTTCATCGCAAAGAGTGTCTTGAAGAACAAATTTATTACTTGAAACCACATAATTAGCACACTTCTCGTTTCTGTGCTTATCTTACACTTTCCATTTTCTTTTCTTTTCCCTTCTTTGATATGCAATTCTTAGGCCTTACTTTGAATCCCATGTGACTTTGGATTTAAAGAGGGAAAAAATGGTGAGGTCTGAATGCTGTGTCAAAAGGGATGTTTGGAGTCCAGAAGAAGATGCAAAGAAACTTGCATTTGTGTCAAAGCATGGAACTGGTAACTGGACTCCTGTCCCAAGAAAAGCGGGTTAGCCATTGTTTTGAAACTACTTAGTTAGTGGAAGTAATTTTGAGTAAATCCTTAAAGGAATTTTAATTTTGAGGCACTGACGGTGTAAAGAGATTTACATAGTTATCCAATCAGATTTAAGTATTTATATGACTTTAGAAGTAATAGATTTGAAAATTAATTGTTTTTGATAATGTGGTAACAACTGATTGAATACATGTGTAAAACTTTTTTACACATAGGATATTTAAATTTTTATATTTACTAAGTATAAAAAATGTGGAAATTTTAATAATTTGTTGTATTTGTAATAAAAATTTGGTTAATTTATAATTTAAACATATGTCTTTAGAGTACAAAATAGATAAATTCTTAGAAAAAGGAAACCAATTTACTGAATAAATAATTATATCAACTATTAATAGACTATATAATAACTTACAGGATTTGCTTTATCATGGTGATAAGTATTCATTTTCTTAAACCGAGTGAACTTTCGAACTTTGGAAATTCAAAACAATTAAGGTTGGAAGAAAAACATTTTTTCTGAAAATTTTAATGAGTTATGAAGCAAGCAGGATTATTCATATTTTTGTAATTAATAAGTTCAGTTATGAACATGTGATTTCACATAAATTACTAGTATTTTTTTTTTTCTTTTGTTTGGCTTGGAAAAGGTTGCTTATCTAGTGAGCAATAATGCAATATATAGTTTAGGAAAATATTCCGATATACCTTAAAAAGTGAGATATATTGTATTCTTTTATTTTTTAACTGTTGATTTTTATTATATATTGATTTTATAATTAAAATCAATCAAGATCAACAGCTAAAAAGTGATGGAATACGGTACCAAAAAACTTTCCTATAGTTGATTAGTAGATAGTAAACTATTATTAACCATGTGTTTTGCGTTTGATGAGGCCATTCACTCAGGGCTCAAGAGGTGTGGAAAGAGTTGCAGGCTTCGGTGGACCAATAATTATCTCAGACCTGATCTTAAGCATGACACATTTACATCCCAAGAAGAAGATCTTATCATTAAGCTTCATGCAGCCATAGGTAGCAGGTGAATATTGTTGCTTAATTCTTCTTCAATTGGTCTTACTTTCTCCACTTTTTTTTTTTTTTTATATTATTTTGTGTATTCATTTCTGATTGCTTTTTTTTTTTTCGTATTATCTTGTTGAATATATAAAAAAGAAATAATAAATAAATAAAATAAATAATTGTGATAAGAATCTAACACATAAATTTAATTATCCTCCTAATATTTAAATGGATAAAAAATTCAATCAAAAATATTATTTTTTAAAAACAACTAACATTAAAAACATAAAACATGTAAAAATTTTTCTATATAGAAATTAGGAGGATAATTAGACTTATGAGTTACGATTGCAAATCATTTCTCATAAATAAAATAGAGATTAGACACAAAAATTAAAAAAAAAACAGAGATTTAACTTTTAATCATTTTTGTTAAAGGAAATTTTTTTTTAAATAAATAAAAAAATTCGTTTTTTACCAAAATATAATTTTTTGAGAAAATTTACGTAAATAAATTTTATTAGGAGTACCGGTCCAGACCGGTATTTAGTTAAACCAGTACCGGTCCAGACCGGTAATAGTTTAAAAAAATTAAAAAAAAACACCATTACCGGTCCAGACCGGTACTAGTTTAACCGAATATCAGTCTGGACCGATACTGCATGTATTTCAAAACCGCTACATGTGGGGCCGGTACTGGGTTGATAGCAATACCGCCCCATGTGGGACCGGTACTAGCCTTTTTGACGTTTATAAAAGCAGCTGCATTGAATGGAGCTTCCATTAACCACAAAACACATCAATGACACAAGAGATGTTTCATTTTATTGTATATGTGAATGGATCTATTATACAAGGAGAGAACGATGCATATTTCCACTCGGATGCGCCGTTGATGTTTAGGAATACCCGTGTAAGCACATTGCATGAGCTGAAGCGGGTTATTTTGTCTCATCTTGGGGAAGACGGCCCACGTGACATCAGAAGGCTGGCATATCGATTTCAGGCGGTTACACCTGATGATCAGTTAGAGTATCGTCCCTCGTGGCTTAGCGAGGATAGACATGTGTGGATAACGTTCGAGATGCAAAGGAGGATTATGCAAGATAGGTTCATGGAGTTCCTTGCAGAGGTGCGCCACGTTGGCGGATCCAGTGGATTTCGTCTGTATCAATTACCGGCGGATCCTGCTCCGATCAACATTGTTCCGCCGGATTATAACTCTGGTGAAGATTCTGACTACGACGATGAGTCATCCGGCCATAGCACGGACGAGGAGGATGAGCAACTCCCGAATACTCCCGCTGTTGGTGGTCCGTGACTTGTGCTCCCTGCCCTAAACCTATCCCTGCTCTTACGGATGTGCCGAGCTTTTTCCAGCAACTAGACATTGATGTGCGACACGTGGAGGATCCATCCATGGAGTCCGTTGCTGTTTAGTATAACACGGACGGAGGGGTTAAGTTTACGGTGGGCCATAGGATGCCGAATCGAAAGGCAGTGCTGACGACAGTGAAGAATTACAGTATCCGAAGAAATGCTGAGTATAAGGTTATTGAGTCCGATCGGCTCAAGTACCACTGTCGCTGCAAGCATTACACAGCCGGGTGTCCCTGGATGATTCAGGTTTCTTTGCGGCAAAATTTGGGATATTGGTAAGTGCAAGTGTTGTGTCTTCTTCAATTTATCTTTTGGTACGAAATTATCGATAACATGTCGGTGTGGTACTTCTGTAGGGAGGTGAGAAAGGTAGGCGGTTCTCATACATGTTTGGCGCCCGTCATGGCAGATGATCACTACCAACTCGATAGCAGTTTGATCACAACAGTTGTTCTGCCGATGGTGAAGACAAATCCTTTAGTGTCAGTCCCGTTACTACAGGCTGCCGTCCAACAGAGCTATCATTTCATGCCATCGTACAGAAAAGTTTGGATGGCGAAGAAGAAAGCCATGTTGCAGTTGTATGGGGACTTTGAGGATTCTTATAATCAGGTTCCTAGGTTGGTGCAAGCATTCGGTGATTTCTGTCCGGGCACGGCGACTGATTTTGAGGTTGTTCCCTACTACCGGAGAAACCTGTTGGACCGCGACTCTAGTCAATTTGACAAGGTGTTTTGGGCATTTCCCCAATGCGTTGAAGCATTCAAGTATTGCAAGTCGTTTGTCTCGATTGATGGCACCCACTTGTATGGAAAGTTTGGTGGGGTTTTGCTGATAGCTGTGGCGCAGGATGGAAATGATAATATCCTGCCGCTCACCTTTGCTATTGTTGAGTCTGAAACAACCGATGCGTGGGTGTTCTTCCTAAGAAATCTGAAGCGGCATGTAATTCCACAGGAAGGTGTGATGATCATATCTGACAGGTCACATGAGGCGGTATTGCTATCAACCCAGTACCGGCCCCACATGTAGCGGTATTAAAATACATGCAGTACCGGTCCAGACCGGTACTGGTTTAACCGAATACCGGTCTGGACCGGTAATGGTGTTTTTTTTAAAATTATTTTTAACTATTATCTGTCTGGACCGGTACTGGTTTAATCGAATACCGGTCTGAACCGGTATTCCTAATAAAATTTATTTTCGTAAATTTTCTCAAAAAATTGTAATTTTTTTTATTTATTTAAAAAATTTTTTCTTGTTAAAGAGATTGCTCTCTTCGTCATTTTAAAAATGATTAATTTATCTTATAGTAATATTTTTTAAACCTAATTATTTTGTAATAAAATTTACTAAGAATTTATTTGTTTTATATATATATATATATTAAAAATTTGATTAAAAGTAATTAAAGAATAAATCTGTCCGGCAAAATTAATTCTTAATAAGGACTTTGGTGAATAAAATTTTGGATTAATGTTTATGTCTCCAAAACATATTTCATTATTTAAATTGGTTATGGTAAAATTTTGTTATTCATATTAATCTCTAAAAAATACAATCAACAATTAAATTTGTGTTTCACTAATTAAATAATGAGATGTGATATTTAAGTATATGTCACACGCCACAAAATATTGGCAAAATGTGCCAATTATTAGGGACCAAAGTATATTGATTTGAATATTTACTCTAACTTAGTGTCATAATAATCTTGAATAGAAAACATGGATTTAGATTTGGCCCAGCCAAGAAGTTTGGGACTTGGGTGTTTGTAACAACTAAGAAGACGAAAATATCCTTCCATGTATTTACATCAAATGCTTATTTTGCCCATTTTATTTTATATCTAGGAAAAGGAGTAGTAGCATTCGCTTTAGCGTATAGTAACATGAATTCAAAAGATATTTCTCAAGGCCATATCCATTTCGTGATCTAACTTTCCGATCTTTTGTGTATTAGAATGATAGTACTTCCTTAGTTTTTTAGTAATTATTAATGTAGAGTAAATATTCAATCCTGATTATTTTTAATTTGGACAACGTCACTCTTAATAATTTGAAAACTTCAATTTGATCATCAATCATTTAAAAATTTGGATAAATAGGCATTTGAAATAGGTATGTGAGTTTAGAATTTAAGGTTATTGATAAATCGATTTTAAGGGACTATTTGTCTCAATTTTTAAATAGTCGGTTAAGAGTTAGATTGGAATTTTCGGATCATTAGATATGGCGTCGTCCAAATTGAAAATGGTCAAGTATCGGATTGAGTTTTTACTCATTAATGTATAGTAGTCTATGTACTCCTGTTAAATTAAACAATATAACTTTGTGTAATTGTCTTCCTAGCTTTACCATGCATTTTGTTAATATGTGTATTGCAGGTGGTTCATAATAGCCCAACAACTCCCTGGAAGAACAGACAATGATGTGAAGAACTATTGGAACACAAAGCTGAGAAAGAAGCTCTCTCAAATGGGAATAGACCCTGTTACTCATAAGCCCTTCTCAAAGCTGATTGCTGACTATGGAAACATTGAGGGTTCTCATGGCCAAAAACAACCAACTACACAAACTAGCTCTATCAACAACAAAGACTTCAAGAAAAGTTCAATTCTCTTAAACTCAGAGCAATACCAAACCCTGAAGCCACAGGGGTTTATTACTAGAATCACCAATGATAACAATAATAATAATTGCCAACAGCAAACATTGCAAATGGAACCAATTACTGATGAAACCAATAATCTTTCATTTAACCACTTAATGGATCTTACAATGACGCCAACAGTTATAGGTTCAACAAATTGCTGCATGGATAGAGAGAATCATGAGACCATTACTTCTTCGTCTTCTTCAACTTGTTCCACTCCGGCGCAAGAAGCCTCGCCGGTGGCATCACATTTCTGTTGGAATGACTTCCTTCTAGAAGACGCCTTTGTGCCAGCTACTGCTGATAACAATAATGATCAAGAAATGGTGGCGGCTGGTTTCTTGTCGAAGGAGTTACTTGTATGCCGAATTGAGAATGTATCGAGACTAAGTTGGAGCAAGAAAGAAGCGAGATCACAGCAAGAAGCAATTAGCAATAATGATTTTGAGCTCTCATCATCTTTGTCATCTTCATGTGAAACTTCGTTTGTAGAAGCCATGCTTGATCAAGAAAATGAGATGTTTCTTAGTTTTCCTCACCTTATGGAGGAACCATCTCACTACTAAGATTATATTTTAATTTGTTTGATAAAATAAATAGTTGATAAAATATAATCATGAGAAGTAGATCAACTACATATAATAATTATGATTCATGGGTGATCTTTCTCTGACCTATTTGTTATTTGTAATGAAATTCTTTGTTATGAAATATTTAAGTTGGATTTTGTACAAGGTTTGATAAGGGATAAAATTGTAAACCTTCGAGCCAACCGACGATCATAATACCTGCTGCAAAGACTCCGATGTTCAACATATTAGGGTATGAGATACATGAAATATGACTAGTATTAATAATGTAAGAGAAATACTAGCGTGTCAACGCTTTTTAATATGGAAAAGTTTAGGGAGCCACTGCTAATTAGTCAATTAGGAGCCAATAACCCTCAAAACAAAACGACCGTGCTTTATTCTTTATACGTTACCTGATTTTGAAGTTTACTGTGCTTCTTTAACTTGGGAGTCTACTGTGGTCATTCAGTGAAACCGGGTGAAGCATTCGCTTCGACATCGTTCTTCTCTCCTCCTCCATCAAAGCTTCCGTCGTAGCTTCCTCATCCATGGCCAACGTTTAATTGACGACATTCTTCCAGTTACCGACAAGATCACGGTTGTTGAACACGATTGTGGCGGTGGAGTGTGTTATCGAGCTTTCATAGTTTGAACAACATAGAGTAGATTGGATCTTTGAGGCGATGGTTCCAGCTTTTGCAGTGGTGGTTCCAGCTTCTGCAGCGGTGGTTTCAGCTTCTTCTTCAAGAGCTTCGTTGTTTGTATCTTCTTCATTGCTTGAAGAACACGATTTCATTGTTTGATTTCGATTTCGTTTTACTTCTTTGATTGATCATGGATTCTGATAATTCAGTTGTTGATAGTTAGAATCAAACCATTGATGAAGATACTGAGGAGGTCACTTTCTTCAAATTAGCTTTTAAAATATTCTTCTAAATATTATCATCTGTTTACCTTACACTGTTATTATGCCTTTTCTAATTGTGTTATACATACTGTTTTGTTGATTTATATTTCAGGTTTTAAGAGATTCAATCAATGCAAGTGAGGAAATACAGCGTGAACAATCACCTTAGCCACTGAAATCTATGGTTGAAGAGGTATTTGTTGAAAATATTTGTTTTACTTTTGCCATTTTAATTTTATTTATCATGTCCCAGACTCCCTAAGTATTCATTTACTAACTACTTTGTTTATCATCTTTCATTGGTTTTAGTTTCAAATAGTTTTAAATTGTGTTGTTTTCAGGAACCAGATCATTCTAACATGTGTGAGGATGAAATTCCCAAAGAGGGCATGTGTTTTGATTTTTGTGCTTAAGCTCATGCATTTTATAAGAATTATGCTTCTAAAGTGGGTTTCTTGATCAAAATTAAGACTACCAATTATCTTCAAAATGATAGTGGAGAGAAGATAATAGCCAACTAATCAATTCTTTGTAACAAACACGATAATCGCACTTCCCCTGTATAGGCACCCATAAGATATAAGAAAATTGCATCGGCAATGTGCAATGCTAGGGTATATGTGAAGTTGGATAGAGTAACAGGCAAATGGTTTTATGCAATTTTTGTGGCAAAGCACACACATCGTTGTTCTCCTCAAAAGTCGGTTCATTATCATGAGTATCAGGCTTTGAGTTTGCATGCAAAGTGTGTCATTGAAGACAATGATGAAGCTGACATTAGACCTAATAAGACTTATCTTGCTATCTCCAATGAAGTGGCGGTTCTTCTAACTTTAATTTTTCAGAGAAAGATGTGAGAAACTACATCTCTTCTAAGCTTAGAACAAGTGATGTGAACCTTGAGGTTAAGGAGATGCTGATGTACTTCCATCGAATGAAAGAAATCAATCCGAACTTCTTTTATGAGGTTGAGGTTGATGAAAACTACATGTTGAAAAGTGCTTTTTGGGCCGATGCATAATCCATAGCTTCTTATGAGTATTTTGGAGATGTTGTATCTTTTGATACTACCTACAGGAAAAACAAGTGAGTGTTTCGTTATATGTCATTGCTTTTTATATTATCTATTCTGCTGCTTTTTTGGGATGATAAGCCATATACGGTTTTGGATGATCTCGTGTCCTGGAGTACAAATAATAATTGTTCTAGTTTCATACTAAATTTTGTTATGATGTTTCTTTAGGCATGACTTACCGTTTGCTTTATTCATTGGGGTCAATCATCATGGGAAGTCTACTCCTCTTGGCTGTGCTTTGTTAGGCAATGAAGAAATACCGAGTTTTGAGTGGTTGCTTACTCATTGGTTGAGATGTATGGGTAGTCCACCATCCGGTATTATTACAGATCAATGCAAGTTAATGCAAGCTGCAATTAAGCAAGTCTTACTGAACACACGCCATAGATGTACCATGAATAAGTTACCACAAAAGCTAGTGGGGTATTCCTTCTTCAAGAAATTTAGTGATCAACTGAATTCCATAGTTTGGAATATACGTTCTACCATTTTCTTTGAGACCGAGTGGCTTTACTTGATTTCAAGATACAAGCTTGATCAAAACAATTGGTTGTCAGGTTAGTACTTTGATTTCCAATTAATTAGTTATTTTGTTTCGGATGATAACTATGTTAAATATCGAATGATAAGGATGTTATATACTGGATGATAACTGCGCTGTTTTTCAGGTTTGTTTGAAAACCGACATATGTGGGTTCCTGTATACTTCCAAGATGAGTTTTGGGCTGGTATGAGGAGTACTTAGCACAGCGAAAGCATGCATGCTTTCTATGGTGGTTTTCTCTACACAAAGACTAGCTTAACTTAATTTGTTCATGAGTTTGATAATGTTCTCGGAAATAAGGAGCAAAAGGAGTTGGAGGATGATGCCGTAGACTCCAAGGGAGTCCTCCACTGTGTCTCGAACTCGTTGATTGAGCTTCAGTTCCAACAAGAGTATACTAGTCACATGTTCAGAGATGTTCAAGAACAATTCTTGAAGAAGGGGGATTGCATTGTTAAAGTTCTCTCGAAAGAAGGTGATATGTATTCCTTGGTAGTTGGTCAGCAGAAATTATAGGGTTTCCTTTGATTCAGTTGTTCGAGAGTGTCACTGTGAATGCAACTTGTTTCAATCGAAGGCAATATTATGTTGTCACATGCTTTCTGCATTTGCTTATTTTGAAGTGAATGAAGTTCCTACTTGCTACATTTCGTCTCGTTGGAGCAAGAATGTCAGACAGAAGGATACTTACATCAAGAGTTGTAATGATGTAAATCGTTCTGATGAGAGCAACAACCTCTATAGAGGATTATGTAGTCACTTTTTTCAATGTTGCACAAGACTTTGTGAGAAATATTGAGGAGGCTTCAATACTACATTTAGCTATGGATGGTCCACAAACCACACTTCATGATTGATGAGGAGGTTTTTGATGATAATTTCATGCTTGAAAGGATACCCTCATTTCCACATATTTGCTAGTGATTGACCAAACATTTTTCTCTCTTGCATAATTATGTCCATAATTGATTAATTGTTAAATTAGCTTCCAAGTGCATGAATTGTTTGAATCTTCTCCCACTTGGTGCTTTGATATGTGTGTTAGTCGATTTCAGGCCCAAGATAGAGAGAAAGAGCCCAAGGGAAGCTAAGAAGAACAAGGAAAGCAAGGAGAGTGGACAAAAAGCAAAAAATAAGTCCAATCCAGCGTTGACCACGCGCTCGCTCCCTCCCTTACTTAATGGGGAAGTTTCCGTTGGTGGCGCGCCTGCGCGACCTAGATGGTGCGCTCGCGCTACCCCATTTCGTAACGCCCAAGACAAAAACACCGCGCGCCCGCGCGGTGGATGTGGCGGGCGCGGCAACAGAACTCACTAAATGAAGGCTATTTTGGGGATTTCACTTTTCCGGGCCAAGGCCCATCCATTTCTCAAGCCCAATTCGACCTATATGGGGGAGGAACAGATGAAACACAACAAGCATTCTCTCATTTCATCAATTTGAGCCTTAGAGTAGTTTTAGGAGATTTTTGGGAGAGTTCTCCATCTCTCTCATTTTCTCTAGTTTCTCTTCTATGTTCATCATATGGTAGTTGTAGATTTTCTTTTGTTGGTTTGTATTAATTTCTCGGTGAATGCTAAGATCTAATCCTAATCCTAACTTGCTAGACCTTGATTTGGAACTTGAAAGA
>JASCZI010000022.1:164299-180713 GCA_036250425.1 Stylosanthes scabra
GAACCGCAAATCCGACTGACGCTAATGACTGGATATCAGCCATTGAGAGAGCGTTGTTGGCTCAACAAGTGCCAGAGGGTCAGTATGTGACCTTTGTCACATACTTGCTGGTTGGAGAGGCGCAGTATTGGTGGAGAGGTGCGCTCAGGTTGCTGCAGCAAGGAGACACTACTTTTGTGGCAACTTGGAATATGTTCAAGGAAGCTTTCTACTTGAAGTATTTCCCCAAGTCGATTAGGGGACAAAGAGAGATGGAACTGATGCATCTGAGGCAGGGGGATATGAGTGTGGCTGGATACACTCGTAAGTTTGAAGATCTCTGCAGGTTCACCCGGACTTGTCAAGGCGCTCCTGCGGAGTACGAGGTGTGGAAGTGTTTGAAATACCAGGATGGTTTGAGGGACGATATCATGAGGATTGTGGTCCCATTGGAGATTCGGTCATTTGCTGCAATGGTGAATAAGTGCCAGGTGATTGAGGACTGTAATAGGAGGATGAGTGGAGGAGGATTCCGAAGGGGAGGCTTCCAAGGCCGCGAGCGTGGTGGTATGTTGACGTCTCGTGGTCAGAACTTTAAGTATAGAAGTCCTTCACATCAGAGGTTCCAAGCTACTCGCGGGATGTATCGAGGGGGTACTTCATCGGCGGTAGGAAGAGATGGAAGGGGTCATGGGGCAAATGGGTGCGACAAGTGCGGGAAGAACCACCCAAATCAATCATGTGCTAAACCTCCTACGGTGTGTTTCGCTTGCGAGAGTCAAGGGCACATCGCAAGCTATTGCCCAAACAGGAACAGGCCAGGACCTGGGAGGGCACCGGCACCTCAAGGAAGAGTGTACTCAGTGACTGCCGAGGAAACCAACAAGACAGGTACTTTACTTGTTCAGCGATGTAAAATAGGTGAACATGTAGTGACTACTTTGGTTGATATTGGCGCAACACACTCCTTTGTAGATTTTGATAAGGCTAGTGAATTGGGGTTGAGAATTTCCTATCTAGATAGAGAGTTACAGGTGCATAACACGTCGGGAGTGCGTGTCACTAGGTTTGGTTGTGAAGGGGTAGCTTTTACGATATCTAATAGGGAATTCGTACACGATTTTCAGCATTGATCTCAATATTAGCAACATCATCTTTGATAAGATTGTTTTTCAAATAAAATTTTGTTGCAAGGTACATGTAAATTTTCTGATTCACAATCCATTCCGGAATGTGCTGAAAATTAGCAAAACCCATTGCTTCCACTTCAGCCATCCTTGCATTATCTTTAATTATTGAAGTCATTATTTTGTTGATTCCCGATGGAGAGCATCTTGAATCTACTGCTTTCTTTTTTGGGCCATCTTGGTTCTTTGGCCGTCTTCCGTTTTTGCATGTTTCATCATCACTTGATGATGACATATTCTAATTCCTATAAAAGAAAAACCAAACAGAAATCATTAAAAGTTATATTTCACAATTTAAATTACACAAAATAAAGATTTTCTTATCAAAACTATAGTAAATCACAAGCAGAATCAATTCCATGATCACTTAAGAACCTAGAAGGATCCTATTATCACCAGAAAGCTGATATCATAGCCCAAAATAAAATCAACTTTTTTTTTCAATGATAAGAAGACTAGAGCCATTCTTAATCAGAAGTGAACACCGGATACTAAACAACAAACAGAACTTATTCACACCCTTTATGCAAAGATGACGACTGAAAATCAAACTCAAAACCAATGATAGCAGTGAGGGAAGTGGAAACAGATATCACAGTTAAAATATATGATGATAAGAAGCAAGTCAGTATATTAAATTTTGAATGAAATTCTCTTTTTCTTTTGAAAAAAGTAGTTTATTTAAACTTCATATCATCAAAAAAACAAAATATATGATGATAAGAAAAAACAAAAATAGGATGTTTCTTCAACATCAAAGATATTTTGGTGGTTATTTGGGATGTCTTATAGTGTCTTATCAATGGATAAGCACAATAGCACGAATGCTAACATCATATTATCATTAGAAAAATTAATAGCATTTCAATGAAACGAAAAGAAAAATTAAAAAATTACTAGAAATAAGGTTATCATCCAAAACATTATGTTATTATCACTAGTTTTTTACCAAACTTATCATCCTAAACCAAAAATAATAAAATTCAATGTCATGTATCACAAGGCTAGATTTCATAACTAAAATGCATAACCAAAATGCCTCACGAAAATCAAACAATAGTGCTAAAATGTATAATCGCTTTTCATCTTGAAGACAAATCAAATATAAATTAAACCTAACTCAAGTCACATTCAGATTTATCATGCATTTCAATTCAAGTTATCATCCCAAACTATATTTCTGAAATTTAAATTTAAAATACACTCCGCGCTCAAAAATAGACACCAACGACATCAACAGTGGTTGCAGTTCAAAGAGTTAGTTACCTTGGTTGAAGAATGATAATCTGTCGTCAAAGAATGTTGAAGTGATGCTAATCGGTTGTTGAAGAAAAAGAAGAAATGATGTTGAAGATGTGGTTGAAAATGATCTTTATCGTTGAGTTATCATCACTCTGTCGGCGTTGATGGTAGGTGGTTGAACGGTGATGATAATCGACGACGTAGAAGTAGCACGGTGGTGGAATGTAGTCACGGTGGTTGAATGTAGTCTTCGATGGTGGTTGAAGCAAGGTGGTTGAATGTAAGATGACGGTGGGAGAGATGATAGGGACGACGAAGAAACACTAGGATTTAGGGATTTACAGCTGTGAAAGTGAAAATGGGATTTAGGTTAATTAAAACTGGCTTACGGGTTACCAGTTGGATAATGGGTTACCGGTTGCATTGTTTGTTTCTATCATGGGCCTCCGTGTTTTTTAGGCTCGTTTGCTCTGTATGGGCTGTTTTTTTATAGTGTCCGTAGCACTATTGTTTTAATATTAACTAACACTTTGGGACAACGGTTAGATATTTACATTTTACATATGTGGTCCAATTTGTTAATATAGAAGTTAGTCTGGGGGAATAATTAATTAGGGTAAAGTATGTTTTTTTTACTCAACTTTTGCAAAAAATTTTAAAAACACTCGTAACCTTTATTCAAATTTACCTTACTGTTAATTTTTTTTATAGTTAACACGTAATCAAAATTTCTTTTCAAATTTTATCTTTTTTTATATACTATCCACCACCACCAAGTACCTACCAAATGTGGAGATTTTATGAGCTTTTGTATAGGTCATGTCGGTGACATCAACATCAAGGAGAGGGGAGGAAGATATGATAATGGTGGCTAGCATTGGTGGTAAGAAGTGAATTTGTAAAGAAGAGTGATTTGAAGAGAGAAAAAAGATTATTTCAAGATAATGATGATAAAAATGAATAGTATTTTGAGGGTAAATTTGAAAAAAAAATTGTTAACCACACATTGATCGTTAAATGTTTGACATTAGGGTAGAATTGAAACTAATGAAAAATGTTAAGGTTAAAATTGAATCAAATTAAATATTAAGGTAAATTTGAAACTTGTCATAAACGTTGAGGATAAAAAAATAATGTACCTTATTAATTATTACATTAGTTAACTGCATTGGCAGTTACTTGCTTCTCTGATGGAGAGAACATTATTAAGTCAAAAGCATTTGGGTTCCCAATTTAGACTATCACAAAACACTCTGATTTCATCCCGGTTGGTGGTTCAAGAATTGGAAGTCCCAAATCTAGATTAAGAATAAGAACAAGGGTGGACAAAGTGAATAATTATCGTGAACATGATTATATTGTATTGGCTATGACTGGTATAAGCCCCCAGCCGTCAATTAAAAATGACCACGCCGGCTTAATGCCACTTGTCGCGGAAAATAAGGTGGAAGTGAGAATATTGGAACGACTATGACTAAATTTAGGACGCGAAAACGAACACCTTCGCTAAAAGTTGACCCGAACCGGACCAAACCGCGAAATTACCGAACCGCCATTAGTGGGTGGCACCTTCATAAGGGACCAGCTGCCCCAACTCTCTATTCATTCTTCATTTGATCAAGAAAATACAAGAGAGAGAGATAGGCGTGTATGGTGGTGGTGGTGGTGTTCATAGTCACCCGCCACTTCCGGCAGCCATAACTTTCACACCGGAGCTCCGATTGACGCACCGTTTGCGGCTACACGAAGCTCTCTCTGTCCTCTTCAATTCTATACCAAGTATGAGGTATGGGTATCACGTTTTCCTTCTCGTTATTAGCTCTGAAGGTTCTGCATGAAATTGGGTTAACCACCTTGAATTTCTTCGAGTTTTGTGGTTTAGGTGATGATGATCTAGCTTGCTCTTGAGCATGGCATTCGAAGCACATGAGCTGAGAATTTTGGTAAAACGTTCCAACCCATGTTTTTGATGTTTTTGATTGAACCCTAGGTTGATAGAGTGTGGATTTTGGTGTTTGTTTGCATGTTTGTGTGTTGTAGGTGATAAATTGTGATGAATTGGTGTGCTTGGATGCTCAATGGTGCGAAGAGAATCGCATGTAAGCGTTGAGCTTGGTGTCCAGGTACGGATTTAGATTCATCGCTACAATTTATAATCTAGTATGAGCAACTAGGCTAGTTGGACATAGGATAAACCATAATTGAGTAAAAATGGAATAGAGCTAGGAAAATGGCGACATTTGTGATGTAATGGCTGTAATTGGTTGGTGTGAATGTTGATGAAATTGATTGATGTATTGTGTTTGTGAATGATGTGAATTGAGGCCAAGTGCCGACATGAATCATGAGCCTATACATGAGAATGAAATAAGATGATGGTTTTAAGAAAAAGGCCCATGGGGTCAGTTCACATTAAGGTATGGAAGTGATAAAAATTGAGGTTTTGAAAGAAAGGGAATGTTTCTTCATGTTTTGGAAAAATGTGTTTTTAGGCGACTTTGATGCGCGTTGGTTTTGATTTCGTTGAACGAAAATGGTTTCCAAAAGAAGGGGATTGAAGTGTGCTGAAATGTCTTTAAAATACCCTTGGAATGATCAAATTTGGCCTGGAGAGTAAATGGATTTGAGGGATTGAATCTTTGAAAATTCTGCAGAATGCAGTGAGGCTAAGAGAATCGATTCTTGCCATATTCGAGTCAATTCTTCGGGCCATTTCAAGAACAAAATCTGGGTTTCGTGAGCAATGAATCGACTCTCACCTTCTGAGAATCGATTCACATCTCGACAGAGGCCAAACTTTTTCAATTAGAATCGATTCTGTACCCTTCAGAGTCGGTTCGATTAATGGTTTTTCTTTTCAAGAGTTTTTCCAAGGGTTTACAGTCGATTCAGAAGGTCACTGAATCGATTCATATGTGACTGGGAACTACGAATCGACTCGGGGACTCCCCAAATCGATTCTAATGTGCTCAGAATTCAAATTTAATGTTCAAAATGCCTTCTAAGTCGATTCTTCCTCTTTAGAATCGATTCTAATGATGAATGATTTGGTTTTTTAATGAAAATGATGAGTAAGAAAGATATCCCACCTATGTTAAAATGTTTCATCTCATGTATAGAGCTTATTTTGATCCGAAAGTACAATTTTATGCGAGTCTAGGTGATATGGCGGGTCTAAGGACCGACGTAACCTGCCTAGAACAAGCGGACTATCGGACGTAGTGGGTATCATGAGGGGCCTTCGGGCTAATGTCTCGACCCACGGTGAGTGTGTCGTGAGGGGCCTACGGGCTAACGTCTCGGCTCACCAAGCGAGTGTGTCATGAGGGGCTTTCGGGCTAATGTCTTGGCTCGCTTTGGAGGGATAAGGGTATATGATATTGAAACCCCCATATATATAAATGATAAGAGAACATAAACGTTCAAGGGATTGGATAGGTTGTCCTCAAGGAAGTGTGTCCGATAGTGATCTGGGATATATACTGGATCGGTCGGGTTGGCTATAATAATCGACCGAATGAGCTCATTCCAGCCATAGGGACAGGCATTCATCATTTGCATTTGCTTGACATTGATTGGGTGTGCCTACTTGACTGCATTTATTTGTACGTGATATGTGATCAGATGTGCTTGTTTGTCTTGCTTGTGTTTGACCGTTCTGATGTTATGAGTGTGTTGGATTTTCTCGACCGAATTGAGATAAAAAAAAGTAAGATGTAGTCACCTAGTTTTATGGCTATGGGAATATGAACTGGTAAATGAATACAGACTAAGATAGCAAGGAAGAACAGATCACTGGGTGGGAATTTGGAGAGGTTTGTATGCTACGTGTGTGAGGATTCATGAAAAACCCGAGAGTCGAGTAGGATTCCCTCGTTTGGTCCTGCTAGCTTATTTATTGTGGTTTTGGCGCTTTATCCGTACTGGGAATCCCGTGGGTTAAGGATTCTTACTCCGTATATTATCAAACTTTTTAGGTACAGGTTCAATGCTTGGGAACTTGGCGAAGTACTCTTTTGATTCCACGGTGTTTTGCGTCTCCGAAAATCAAAGTCTTCCGCTGAGTCGTGTGGAGAACTAAGGGTGTTGGTCTAGAGTGTAAAATAGGACCTTGTATCTAGCGATGAACCTAAGCTTCGCGGGTTCAGTTATGTATTGGGTCGAACCACTTTGGCTTTGTATGTAAGAAATAATGTTTTGGGTATTTAAACATAGTATGGAGGTTATTGGCTCTATTCTGTATATATATCCCTTATCTCAAGTGTCTAGTGAGTTCAAGACAAATGATTTTTAAATTATACTTTATTTAGTAATGTTGAGCGTCCGTAGTGCCTTGATATTGGTTGAACATGTCCGCGGCATGGTTAGCTAATATTGGGGTGTTACAGCTGGAGGTATGTCGAATACTGGTATTTAATTAAGAGCGGTGCTAGGCAACCAACACCATATGAGCCAATAATAACCAACAAAAATTGATCATCTAAAATTATAAATATGATCATCTAAAAAATTAAAACTGATCATCTAAAATTGTTAAAATTAATCATCCAAAAATTTGAAATATATATGAAAAAAAAAACTGAAGTAACAGCACACAGCCATTAATTTCATTATCATTCTCACTTAAAAAATGGTTTCCTTCAGTGTGGTGGATTGAATGGCATAGATAAAGTCAAACAGATCCATGCGGCAAGTTCTCTTTTGTGGTGGTGAAGAACAACGCATGAAGAAAGAGAGGATCGCAGCCTATGCCACCAATGCCATCTTTATTGGTGTCTGCAATAGCCATGGCAGCTTGTGGAGGTCACTTGGTGCAATGGTAGGTTGTACATGGAGAGAGAGGCGCTGCAAATTTATGAGGAGGGAGACAAAAATAATGGATATTAGTGGGGAGAGGGATTTGGAGGGAGGCTGTGAAGGTAGCGGCTTGTATTGTCCGTTTGTTGTTTACGAAGTTATTGTTCTTGTATAGTTTCTCTTTAATTAAATTAACTTATAGGTGGTATTAGAGTTAAAATTGCCTCTGCCTAGCCATTCCAAAATTTAACCGTTATGCAAATTGCTATTTGGTTGAAATTGTTTTCAAAAAGAAAAATTGCATAATATCAATTTTAGAATTAGATGCATTTTTTTTCTAAATTAAAAGAAAATAAATTCCATTAAAACTAAATTGAGAACACTCCTAGAAGAATTATTCTTCACACTGGTTTAGTTTTGTTCTTTTCCATTAATTTTGCAGTTCTTATGTTATTGGTATAAAAATTCATAGAGATAAATATAAAAGTATCTATCTCAGGAAGCTTATATCAATAAAGTGCTTGGAGGTTTAATATGCAAGGTTGTTCACCAAGCGTTGCACCTGTTGTGAAAGGTGACAAGTTTTGCTTAGATCAGTGTCCCAGAAATGAACTTGAAAAGGAATGGATGCAAAATATTCCTTATGCTTCGGCCGTTGGAAGCCTAATGCATACTTAGGTATGTGTTCAGACTTGACATTGCTTTCGATGTTGGCATGTTAAGAAGATATCAAAGTAATTCAGGTATTTTTTATTGGAGGGCTGCAAAAAAGTCTTAAGGTATCTTTAAAGGACTACAGACTTCATGCTTATATATAGAAAAATCGACAATTTGAAAATGGTTGGATATTTAGATTTAGACTTGGATGGATGTGTTGATTCTTGGAAGTTAACCTCGGGATACATCTTTATGCTTGCGAATGGAGCAATATCTCGGAAGAGTGCCAAACAATCACTTGTTGCCACTTCTACCATGGAAGCCGAGTTTATTGCTTGTTTTGAGGCTATATCACATGGTGTTTAGTTGAAAATTTTCATCTTTGGGCTTAAGATTATAGACTCTATCTAGGTCATCGAGAATATACTGTGACAATTCAGCAACTACGTTTATGGCTAAGAGTAATAAAAGTAGTAGTCGAAATATCGATATCAAGTACTTAGCTATTAAAGACCAAGTTAGGTCTAATGAAATTCAAATAAGAACATATTAGTACTAATCAGATGATAATAGATCCTTTCACAAACGACATGCCACCGAGATTTTTTAAAGATCATGTTATTAGTACGGGTTTATGTTCTGTTGAGTCACCTATTAGTTATATGATTTTGTTGTATTATATGATATATTTGGATATGAAATTCTTATAACTAGCATGAGACCAGCGCGTTGCGCATTAGAATTAAGTTATTAACTAATTATATGATTTGCAATTTCTATTTACAAAAACTTTGATAGTATTTAATAAGAACAGATGAGATATAAACTTTTTTTCGATACAACACCACTCACAAGTTCGAGAAGGAGGTGAGGGCAGAACGAAATGTAAAACATGAAGAATGAAATATAGGAATAGAAGATATTATGATATATTGAACTTTGATAATATAAATTTCTCACCAAATTTAAAATACATAAAAAGATAAATATCAAAGGTAATACGAATATAAAAAATATAAGATAATATACATGTAATTAATATTATATATAAGAAGATCAATTTAAGAATTGAAACAATACTCATATCTAAACTTAGATAATTGCCTTTAGCACTGCTATTATCTCACTTTCTTAAGTTGGGATAGACTATAAATATAGAGTCTAAATTATTAAAGTTCATTTTAAGTTAGTATAAGGAAAAAGGTTGTGATTGCGATTATCAATATGAAAAAAGAGAAAGTTTGGTAAAGTTTGATATTTCATAAAACTGATTAAAATGTAGCTTATAATGCAAAAAAAAATGAAAGAAAGAAAAAAAAAGGAGAAGATATTTTGATAAAAAATATTTAATAATTTTGTAACCTATAAAGAAGAAATAAATGATTTTAATAATTTTGTAACCTACAGAAAAATTAAAGTGATATTTATATTTATAACGTTAATCATCTCCATATTTATTGAGAAGAAGATGGTCTTTAGTGTGTGATATGAGTAATTGAGTAGGTTTAGGAGTTTAAAAATTAAGAAGATAAAATAGAAGATATAAAGGAATTGTGCCATGTAGTGAATTTTGCTGACGTGACAATATAATAAAAGACTTAAAATTTCAAGATTCAATGAGGAGATATTTTGGTCTCTCATTTTATATATTATAAATAGATTATCTGTTTTTCATTTGGTTAATGTGTACATATATAATTGAGAACGACAAATAAAATTTTAGTTAAGGACTTAGAATAAGCTTTGGGCTTACTCATACAGAAATACCATATAAAGGTTAAGGAGTATTACGTTGTGATACATGGAAGGTAATACTCGATTAATGAAGACCTACCACTATGATTCGGGTAATTTACCTTAATTGTTTGAACATAGTTTGTTATTTCGGACTAAAGGTAACAACTTTTAGACCAAGTGGGAGAATGTTAGAATTTTATATTTTACATATGTGATCCAATTTGTTAATATAGAAACTAGTCCAATGGTATTATTAATTATTATATTAGTTAATAGCATTGGCAGTTATCTGTTTTTCTGATGGAGACAACATTACTAAGTCAAAAACATTTAGGTCCCCAATTCTGACTATCACAAAACACTATGGTTTCATCTCGCTTTGTGGTTCAAGAACTGGAAGTCCCAAATTTGAATCAAGAATAGATAAGGGTAGACAAAGTGGATGATCATCGTGAACATGATTGTGTTGTATTGCCTATGGCGGGAGGTTTGCTAATTACTGGTACTTCATTAAATTAACTTACAACAATATTTTATTTTAATTTTATGTTATTACGATCTATAATTAGAGTTTAAAGTAATACATTTAGTTGGTTATGTAACATTGCTCTTGAAACTCTCAAAATACCAATGCATATAAGTATAACAACAATATTTAGATAATGTGGGTTGCATATAATAGGTTGGTTTAAAATAACTATCCTTAGAGTTAGTATTACAAGAGAATTTAGTTTGACTATATCTCATTGTTTGAGAACAACTTGTATTTGGAAATTAGGTTTTGTGTGGAGTATCACCATGTTTTTAATCTCATTTCATAGCCTAATATTTGTTTCTTATTTAGATCACTAATGTAGACTTAAGATGAGCTATGTAAATTATGTTATGTCACTCTTTTGGTTAAAAATCCAGACAATAAAGATTAGGGTTAGATTATATATTTGGGCAGGTGTTAAGACCATATCTACTGCATCAACATCCGGTCTAACCGATATTCAACATGGGCAATGAGTCTCTTGCTGATGATGAAAACTACATTTGGTTTTGTTTTTCGTTTATTGTACTTTATTACTAGTTTTTTCTATTTCTTGTACAATATTACTTGGTATTGATCATATTTATTTATGATTATTTTATTTTTAATTAATTCAATATTTTGAATAATTTATGTATTAAATTACGTTGTACATATAATTTTTGTATTAAATTACATTGTACCGGTAATATAGGTGTATATATAAATATACTTAAACATGTTTAAATATAATTAAACAAAAAATTAAGTCTATTTTAACATTAATGACAACTACAACCTCAAAAATATATTCAATATATTCATCACAATTTTTTATAATTCAATTTCACCGATGACTGAGGCGTCGGCAAATGTTTTTAAGAGTTAAAACTCAAATTGGCTCTCGAAATTTGAATCGTAACTCAAATTAGCCCCTAAATATTCAAGTTACTCAATTTGGCCCCCGAAATTTCAATCCATGACTCATGTTGCCCCGGATAGTTTCTATTAACAGCATGCCAATGTGGCATGCTGATGTGACATGTGTCAAAAGGAGGTTTTGCCACATGGCATCGAGTGACAAAGTGGCAGTTAGTGACACGTGGCATGTGTCACATGGACAATAGTACAATGTGTTACAACATGATTTGTCCATGTGTCATAACACTATTTATCTACGTGTCATTACTATGTTATCATTGTACATAATTAAAAAAGGCCCCTGAAATTTAACTCGCAACTCATTTTAACCCCTGAAATTAATGAACACAGCTCAAATTGGCTCCTAAATGGTTTTTCTTATTTTTATTTCATAAATACAAAATTATTAATATTCTTGAAACCTACTAATTTGAGTTACAATTCAAATTTTGGTGGCCTATTTGAGTTTTAACTCTGTTTTTTAAATCTATTTTTTCAAACACAATTTTATCGATGCCTACGACGCCGCTAAAATTTTTTTAAAAAAATCATTTTTACTAAGTTAATATTATTAACGGCTTCGGAGTCAATATTAATATTTTCTTATTATCGACGGTTTTCGAGCCGTCGGTAATATTTACCAACAAAGCATTTTCTCACGCTAAATTATCAACGGTTCAGCCGTCGATAAGGCCGACACTAAAAATTGCTTTTTTAGTAGTGATTAGGCCCGTGTTGGGATGAGATATTCTCTAGATTTGGTGTCATATTGCCATGTGAGTCCATTCGATCTTTCCCTTGCCATGATGCTTATCAGTCAACCTCTACTTGAGAGTTAGTGTATAACGTTGTCCCTATTCGAAAGCTGGTGCTTGCACATGTTATGAGTTTCCTCTTTTTATGGACTACCAAGTTAAAGACCATTATATTTGCTTGCATGTTTTATGAGTGTTTTCATGCAATATAAATATCTGATTTATATGTTGCATTCAAATATTCAAGAAAGTCTAACTCATTCACATGTTATAGCGTCAAAATCCAAAGAGTGTAGGGATGATGCCGAATCGATTCTTGCTTACTTGTATATTTGCCACATCCATCATGTTTGTCTCGATAATATAATCAATTTAATCCTCATCTTGATGACTTAGATCGACAATTTTATGGTTACTTTCATATTCGTCTTTACTGTCGCTAGTATAACCTTCTCATTTCATGTTTGGGTTAGGTTATTTCCTGCATGCTTTATTTCATTAGTAACATACATCATCTGAAATTATCAGAAACCACCAAATATTAACATAGGATAGCTATAAAAAGTACTTGTTATCACCCACTTCAACATTTAAGGATCTATATTTTGATAAATTAATTTCTTGAGCTAAGAACAATAAAAACATACATTCTGACCTACAGATCTTACACCCTAAGTCTTGGGAAAATTCAGGTTCAAACCAGAACTTATCTAACAGCGGAAGTACCAAAATAATTTTTCCACAACTTGTACAGTTAAATATGCAATACCAAGAATACTCCAAGTAGCAAATAATAGTGCAGAAATGAAGAATAAGAGATATAAGAATTTTTATCGTGGAAAAACCTCCAAAAGAGGGACAAAAAACCCACGGGACCTAGTTCAGTAAAATCTTCCACTATCAATAATAATGGGTACACAATCAAACTTAGAAGCACTGATGGAATCAACATAAACACTCCACAAAGTAGCTATCTCAAATTAGACATACGAAAATGCAATAATACTAGAAAGTTGTATCTTAATGTTCAACACTACACCAGGAATAACATATTAAAATTTTATAAGAAATGGAACATGTTTACCAAGTCAAGTTGTGCACACTGAAACCGCCATTTTCCTCTTTTTCTTCTTCTCTTCGGCACTGAGAATCTCTCTCACGTCTGTCTTTCTTTCTTTCACTCTTATGCCAATTCTTCCTTTTATTTTATTTTAGGCTTAAGTTGTGGGCCCACTTGTTTGGGGATCCCACCAACACTCAGTTTGTGGTAATATATATGATCTTACACTTACACTATGTCTATTTTTCTGTCAAAAATTGATATTTTTCTTCTTTGGGCAAATAATTTTAGAGGAGAATTGAGAAGAAGATGGATAAAAAAATTCAATTTCGTTTAAAAATATTATTTGAATAATTATCCAAATCAAATTTTGAAAGACTAAAATTTTTTATTTTTATACAAATTGCCCTTGATGGTTTTACCATTTGCTCTCGACGTTTTATTAAATTAAAAGGTAATGCTTGAGTACATTTATTTTAATCAACCAAGTTCAACCAAATCATTTATTTTTATGTTAAATATAATACCATTTTGGTGTCAAATAGCACAAAAATAGTACCGAAAAATTTTTTTGTTTGACTTTGAAAAAGTTTTCTATTTGGTATAGAATAAATAACTTGGTTGAGCAAAATAGGTGTACACATAAAATTATTGTAAATTAAATTGTCCACTGTTTTATATCGAAAAAAAGCGTTCCTAATTCTGTCTCACAAAAAGCGTATAAACACGTACTCTTCTTCTTCTTCTTCTTCTTCTTCTTCTATGCCACCATCGTCGCCGTTGTCATCGTCATCCGCTGCCACGACCATTGTCGACATCATCATCATCATCATCATTTCTTCTTCTTCTTCTTCTTCTTATAGAGCCCGAAATAAGACACGAATAAAATTTTAAGGCTATCTCGGGACTTCAGAACCCGAGATACGAATTTCGGGACTGTAGAGCCCGAGATATGATCTGTGCCTATAAAAGTTGGCTGAATCCGAGACCGCACACATTTCACTTCCTCTCTTCCTCATTTTTACCATTCTAAATTCCAAAAAGTTGTTTCAAAGGCTATTGCGATATATGGTTCCCGAGGACGTTCAAGAAGACATGCTCAACACTACAAGGTTTTTCCCTTTTACCGTCGGCCGTACCGACGGTTCGGCCGTCTGTATATTAGTATTACCGACGGCCAGCCCGTCGGCAGCAATCCGTCAGCAACAAATTCGTCGGTAAGTTATACCAACGGCCCCGATAAGTCGTCGGTATAAATAATTAATTATACCGACGGCCAGGCCGTCGGCTATTCGATCGTTGGTTTTAAGTTTAAAATATTAATATCGACAGATTATTTTTTTTCTCAAACGGTTGAGCCGTCGGTAAATATGAAAAAAATAAAATTATTTTTCTATTATTACAGACGGCTTAGCCGTCGGTACGGTTGGCGTCGGCAATTACAAGGTTTTTCCATAAATTTATACAATTAAATATTAACCTGTACAGAGATTCTAATAAGACAACAGAATTCTATATGCAGAAAAATGATCCAGTAATGCTAATATGAAATTATTCCCGTAAAATACAACAACGTAGTAGTATAATAATCATAACAATGTGTGTAGCACATAAATGAAAAGCGTCAAACATAATCAGGATCATCCCGGGTCTCTGGTGATCCGCTGGACTGCTCTGGCTGTGGTGGGGGATCCTGGGATCGAGCCGGCGGAGGCGGCGGCAGTGGAGGAGGTGGAGGCGGCGGCGGTGGAGGAGGCGGAGCTGGCATATCTGGCATGCCACTCGCAGACGCGCCACTCCGTATCTGCGATAGGTAGGCATACATGTCGGAGTAGGCCTTCCTAAGATCAGAGACCTCCTGCGACTGTGCCTGCACGGTGGACTCTAGACTCCGAACCTTCTCCGAGCATGCTGCCTCCACAGCGGCTACCTTATGGGCATGTGCCTTCGCCTGCTTTGAAAGCTCCCTGTTGAGCAGGACCACCTGCTCTCTGACATCGGGAGGACCAGTCGCGGTGTCGTCGTCGTCAGTATCAGCAAAAAGTGGTGGATACTTATGCGAAGGAACCACTCCCTTGCCGTAGATCCTGCCCTTCCTGTGGCCGCCAGCATACTTTGCCCACAAGGTGTCCTCGTCGATGGGTGGGGGCTCTGGACCTCCTGCGTCGATGATCGCCTGACGCTCTGCCTTCAGCCTCTTCAAGTCCTCCTCGTAGCCAACCTGAAATTAATTGTGATTAGTACAACTCAAGAATGTTAAATAACAGAATGTAAACGAATGAATAATTACAAAGTAGACTACTTACACCAACGTCGTGCGAGCGTCTGTCGACCTAATCCTGATCCTCCTTCCGAGTGTGGGTCCTCGCAAAAACCTCACTCTGTGTCGGTTGTCGCCCCAGCTCCTTCACCTGTACATGACAACATTTAGCTTACAAACGTGACGATAATAAAAAAAGGTAACGTTAACAACGTACCATCCGCTCTCTCGTGGCCTCGTATGTGGTGGATCCCCCAGTGTGCAGTGATCCACCGGCCTCGGACGCCCGGTTTCTCTTGTTCGTTTGCTTAAGCTTCTTAAAGTTCTCCTGTCTCAAGAACTCCTCAAGCTGGTCCCACAGGTCATCTTGGATCCAACCGTGCGGCGCCCCCAAGTTGCGGATCTTGTGCATGATCTCCCGCAGTCTCTTGGCAGCCCTCATCCACCAAGACTGATAGATGGCATACTCGTATCCACGCTGCAGCCGAAAGAATGCCTGAAATTGATAGTATATGAAATTAAATGCTTAAATAATAAAATAAAACGGATACGTTGTATTTCTAAAGACAATGATAATTAAAAACAAAAAAAAACAACTAGTAACTATGTCAAATTACCCGCCAGCGGTCCCACCAAAAACGGATCGCGTGATCCGGTGCCATGCTGAACTGGGGCACGAACCACTTGTAGTAGTTCATGAAGACCCACGTGATCCTGGTCGTGCCCTTGCGTACCTGATTCCAATTGTTTCACAAGCATCATTAAAATTCACATTATATTGGGTACAAGTATGCAACAAAATATTTAAATTTCATATTATAATTGATACACTTAGTAAAATATTACCAGTTACCGCCGTCATAGCGAAGGTAGATGCGACCCGCCTGTCTAGCGAGCTCCTCCTCCATGGCGATGTCGTCCTCCTCTCCCTCCGGCAATGGGTTATTAACCGGAGGCCATGGCATCGGATCTGGCTCGGGAGGGGGAGGATCCTCGCTCCTTGTGCTGGTCTGTGTAGGGGTTGCACGCTGCGAACGGGTCCCAGTCGTCTCGGATGACTGAACCCGTGATCCAGGAGTGGGGATCATCCTCATGGCAGGCAAACCCTCTGAAAGGGAGGGTGTGGGGATGACCGGAGTCTGGGTGACAGGCGGCGGGGTCGAGGTCTCGGCCTCTGTATCTCCAAGGTCGAGAGAGAAGCCCGTCCTCTTCCTAGGCCGACCCCGGCGACCACCTGTACCCCTACCACGGTCTCCCCTGCCCCGACCACGGTCACCTCGAGTCATGAGTCCTGAAACAAATTAA
>JASCZI010000022.1:181531-196195 GCA_036250425.1 Stylosanthes scabra
GCTGAATCTAGTAGCTTATAAAACCTAATTGCCTCGGGATTAGGATCATGGTGCTCTTCTCCTTCGCCGTCCTCTTCTATGGGATCAAATTGGGGGAAGGCATCTGCAACCATGGATTCATACCTAAGTACGTTATCATCCCAACAAGTCATTTCAGGATCGTCGTTGCTTGCATTGTATCCCCCTAGCCCGAACCTAGTTAAGTCTGAATCATTCCCTTCCCCATGTTGCACCCATATTTCATAATTTGGCATAAAATCCTTCCTCAATAAATCCATCCTTACATCATCAATTTTTTTATATTTCATACACTTGCACTTCATACACGGGCACCTAATCTTTTCAAACTCAGTATAGTTATCTAAGGTCATGCAATATTGCAGGAAACCGTCCAATCCGGTTATGAATGATGGTTTAAGCCCCCCTCTATTTGCATAAACTTTATCGTACATCCATGAACGAGAGTGCTCCATAATTATGGGATACCGTTTTCTCCTACATTAGCAATAATATTACCAATTTAGGCCACCTTAATTAACGTGTTAAACATTATTTTTTTTCCTTAATTTTCAACAGAATTTTCCCATCAATTATGTTTCTAAACTACATTGTCGGAAAGGTTCATACTAAAATAGAATAACATTTTCAATCAAAAATACAATTTGCAATGACATTCACATTATTACCGACGGCTTACAGACGGCTAGGCTGTCGGTAGGCAGCGAGTATTTTGTCATAAATTTCGTTGAAATATAACCGACGACTCTGTTGTAATTACCGACGGCCAAGCTGTCTGTACGGGCCGCATCTAGGTGGCCGTCGGTAAATACCGTCGGTAATGCGTGTAAGTGTTGTAGTGCAAGGAGACTCTCAGGCCGGTCAGGCTGACGAAGCTGGACCAGCCGCTCAGGCAGGACAAGCCCCTCAGGAAACAGAAGATTTTCATTGGCTTAATGATCAGTGACACATCGCTGGAGCACTAGTTAGTTTTTTTGTTTTTTACAAAAAAAAAATTATAACTGCGCATTAATGTTTATAGTAGTGTAATTGATGTTAGTTTAGGGTTTGAAAATTAAGTTTACACAAATAATCGTTGGTTGATTTAAGGTTTTAGCATAACTGGTTGCACATAAGTTATATGGTTGCCTTACTCAGTATTTGTATTGTTGATTGTGTGCTTCGTAAATGAGTTAGGGTATTGTAATATAGTTGTTTAATTAGGATAAAGATTTATTTAAGTCGCTAAATTTCCGTTCTTGTACATGTAGTTATTTATAATTAGGTGAAATTAAATTTACTTTCGCATTCTTGTACAAGGAAAGGGTATTATTGCTCAGATGCCCTCCTGATATTATAATTTTTCATACCCATATGCACAACCTCTCGAGAGCTGAACATTGTCCAACCTTAAACTCTTTTCTTCCATCTACATCATAATCTTCCCCACCCCTGCCAAATCCATCCCTAGGCTCCTCGTCCATGGCATCGAAGTATAACATGTGGAAATGGCTACTGACGGATGACAAATCAGGTATTGGGCCCGATGCTGGGAGCAAAAACCTTCGTCTCGACTGAGACTCCAGCACAAATTCTACACCGTCTGAGATTTCGCGTGTATCATCCATGTCACCTACAAAGTCTTCATTGGAATCCTCGTCAAAGTTCGGTTCCATCTGCAAAGTGAATGGGCGACGCAATATCGTACCAACACCACCTCGGGCTGAGCTTAATGGACCTCCAACATCACTGTGCACATTCTGCATCTCTGTGAGCAGCTCCATCACTTCTCAAGACTCGTACCTACGGTGCAAGTCAAACATTGCACGGTCATGCTCATCGTCATCAACCCAAAAAATGTTGAACTTGAACTGATTCGGAGGAAAATGTTTAGAAGACAGTAAACAACCCGTCCTACTAACATGGTACCCACAACTCCCATGTTGCGCAAAATAATCGACTTCAACTCTTCCTACGTATTAACGGGTTGAATCTGGAACACTATTGGACTTGTGGATCGAAACCAAATGCCATCCGTATCCCGATCCATATCTTCGTTCGATTACAGAGTATCAACCACGATATCACTAATATTCATACTTTTGGGAAGGAAATATGAATAAAGAGGGGAAGAGGGAACAATGAGTGGTGTGTGGCATACAAAACAATGGGTGCCCCTTATATAGAAACGTAGTTTGTAATTCCGGCACTATCTCGGGCTTTATAGATCCGGAACTTGTATCTCGGGCTCTGCAGACCCGAGTTATATTTAAAAATGAATTTTTATGTTATTCGAGGCTTTTCAAGTCCGAGATACATGTTTAGTGTTTTCCTGTGACTGCACCTATAATGATAAATACGATATATTTTTATTTTTATTTTTTAAAAATCTGCACATTGTGAAAGTGAGAAGCTCATGAAGATAAAAATTTTGTTTAGATATTATTGATTAAATCACTTGTTCACATAGTATTATTGTTTAATTTTTTATATATATATTTAAGACCAGTGTTACATGTTAGTAGCATTTATTATTTTTACTCGTAAGTAGTCAACAATATTTAAAAGTGTTGGTAAAAAATATAATACTTAACTATTTGTTAAAATTATTAGACTATTAATTAAAAAAATTGACAAATATAATTTAAAATAGGGATAAGTACTCTTTATACTCAAAAGGTTTAGTCCAAAAATTTTGTTTGTCACAAATGTTTTTTTTTTATTAAAGTTGCCACAAAGGTTTTTATTATGAATAAAAAAATATATTTACTTTTTTGCCCCACTCTTATTTGTTACTGATAGTTAGTAATTTTATTTTCCTTTAATTGTGTATTTACTAGTCTATTAGCCCGTGCAAAGCACGGGCATATAAAATGAACTAATATAAAAGTTTACCATTAGGTATATTCTAGGTCATGAATAGGTTCATGTCACGATTAAAAAGTAATCAAAACAAAAACAAAGACCTTCAATTATGTTGAAAACTAAATTAATTTAATTAT
The DNA here is from genome assembly GCA_036250425.1 of Stylosanthes scabra. Taxonomy (NCBI): domain Eukaryota; kingdom Viridiplantae; phylum Streptophyta; class Magnoliopsida; order Fabales; family Fabaceae; genus Stylosanthes; species Stylosanthes scabra. The sequence goes on from JASCZI010000022.1 coordinate 184,531, forward strand.
TTCTTAAACTAATAAATTAAATCAATGATTAACTACTTAACATTATTTAAGATATAATAAATTGTAACTTAAAATTAAATATTACTAAATTTAAAATAATAGATACAATTATAAATTTAAATACGTATATGGTTCATGAAGTCTATCTTTTCATGTGGCATCTTGTTGTATATGTTTATTAAAATTATAATTACAGGTTAAAAAAAATATAATAGCAATAATAGGAGAAGAAAGTGGAAAAAAAAACTAAAGCAAACTTTAACACCAAAATGCAGAACCAGGTTATAACAAATCCTAGAAACACTAAGCCACTGGATGTCCTTCCCTTGCTTGCTTCAAATCCGAAATTGACATCACAAACATGAGCTAAACTTGATTCCTTACTGAAAATTTTCAATAAAAAATTGAGTGAGTGAATCGATGACGGATGGAATCTCAAACATATGCATAAAGTAGACACCAAATAAGTTAACACTAAGACAAGCAAGGGGGAAACCTCCTTTTGAGAACCAACATCAGGCAACCGTGGATATGCTTCAGATGGTGGCATTACGCAGTTGTCACCATTGAAATAGATCCTTCAAGGGAAAGCCGAACCCTTCTCAAAAGTGAAAGTTGCTTTATCTTTTTTGAAGATTAGTTCTGAGTGTACATTACCATTAGGCCCAGCTTAATTGAGAAAATCATTATAGAACTTATTAACTTAACTCCCCAAAGCATAGCAGTATCACCTGATACAGAACAACAAGCATAAGTAACTCTCCAATATCATGTAAATCAACGAAATCATGAATTAGGATTATACTTACTTATGTCACCATGGAGTTAATGACTTGTAGTTGAAACTAAAAAGTTGAGTTAAATTATCAAAGTTCGGGTGTTGAACAACTAAGTTCCACTCTGAATACTTCATTCTACTGACTTTATTGACACAGCTGAAGCCATTTACTAAGAATTGAAGATCAGACATTCCATCTTAGAAATTCAATATAAAAACCAAAACATCACTATTGATGTATATTCAGAATTGATATTCATAAATTTCATCTGAGAAATTCAATGCAAAAACCAAAACATCACAATGCAGTGAGTTAACAAATGTAGTGAAAGCTAGATTTTTGTTTTCTTCTAAGCCCTTATCATCTTTCTAGCACGGACAAGGAGTTTTTATAAGGAACTCATTGACAAGCAACAATGCCAAATTTCAAAAACTTCAATTATAGATCCATTAACTCTTTTAGCAAGATGTCATTTCATTATTTTATTACAATAAGAACTTTATAATTCACTGGATTCACAAACCATAACTTATATAACATATATGTTTAAATAATAATACAAATCATACTAAAAGTTTAAAACTGCATTTGCATTAAAGCATTAAATAATATATAATCAATAAACCATGGTCACTTGGTCAAATTCTTTCACATCCCTTTATATTGCTTAGCTACGTCAACCAGCGGTCAATTATTATTTTGAGAAAATAACTATTAACTCTAGAGTTATAAAATCATTACCATAACACAGGGTACCTTGAAAACATCAATAATCATATGTCCAGCTTCAATTACTAATAATAGCCATAGCATTATAAGTTTATAACACCGTATTTTCTCTATGCTTAAGTTGTGATTCATAAAATATGCATGTTATATATACGAAGTGATTATATTAATTATACCCTACTCCAGCTTCTATCATTGCATTTGCACAAACTGAAAATAACAAAGTAAACCTTATGAATTTTATGAAAGTTTCAAAGATTTTTCATTTGTGAAGGAAACAGAGTCTTAACATAGCTTTGTGCATTGAGCCACTCACTTCACACCATGAGAATTTAAAGTATTTGTCATATTCTCAATTCAGTGCCTAGATTGATATTTTTTTTTGGAAAATCCAAAATCCAATCCATATATCGAATTGGTCCTTTCAAGTTGCAAGTAATTAGCGAACTTGTGAACTCTGGGTTAAAATTAATGCATACATAATATAAGAACTGCTAAAATCCACAAATTGCATAAGCTTACAAGAAAGTGAAATTCAACAAATGAGCTAGATATATTATTTTAATGTAATAGCAGTTTGAAAGCAATGTAGATTATTAGTAATTTAAATGCTTGATGGTCATGTCTAACAAATCAGGTTAACTTATCCGAAATTTAGATAGTAAAGTTAATATCAAATGTTATGTAAAAGATTTCAGGATATACTATATTGAACTCCTCCAAAAATTTAAATAAGACTAAGCAACTGGTTAATGAAAATCTATGACCAATGAGACACTATTTTGTGTGTGTGGTAAGTACAAATACCATGTCCATGAACAGCAAGTAAAATTCAGAACAAAAAGAATATTCCAGTGCAGTAGACTAAAATGCAAACTCATGAATGGAAAAATCATTCTCAACAAAACACATAATATTTCATATATATATATATATATACATATATTGACAAGCCTCACCACAACTACTTGAAGAGAGAAAGCAACATTCATGACAAATAAGTGAAATACCATACATAAAAGACTCTCCTTAGTGACATATTGTAATGATTGTACAACAGAACATACATAAAACAGAAAAAGAATGTGCACAAACAAACAAAAAATCAGATGAAGTCAAAGAACATGAGAAGCTTTACATTGTTATACATCTCTCCCTTGTGGCTATACACAGGAACCGCTTAAAAGTGTGTATGCTTGAAATAATAATAGTACCATCCTTGTCCCATATATATAGTTATCAGTAAAAGTGAAAAAACTATAATTTCATTAGGATCTATCTAGACTTAGAAAGACTTCAAATAAGAAGTTGATGGAATCATCAAAGTACTTACCCTCAAGGACACCTCAGAGGCATCATAGCCTTTGGATCAAAGACCTCATTATTTGGACCAGGCCATAATGAAAATCTGATATTTTAACATAGCTACATCTTCCATTGGCTTTGAACATTCCCAGCATCAACCACAGAGATCTTCCGTAGCCCTGACGTGAACACCAGAAACAATAAAAAAAGATAAGTGAATAACTTTCATTAATATAGTTAAGAAGCGTAACTGAAATCTCACATTCTCAATAGAAGAAAAGTAATAGCCAATAACACACATCAATTAGAATAAGAATACTTATAAATCATACTTTAATAACAAAACATTGCAATAATCTCCACCCAAATACTAAGTACTAGGTATCGATCACATCCATAAAGGATACCTGAATTTGTTAACCATACAAACATAGTAGAATTCCCATAGCATAGATTGTAATAGGTTAATTAGATAAGGAGACCAGTAGAACAAAAAAAGGATAGTGACGCTTAAATGTCGGTTAAATAGTTATATAAGGCAGTTACACCAAAAGTACTGCATTTTAGGCAAAATATATAAGAATATATCTATGGATCACATAAGTCAGTGTATAATTATTGCTTTTCTATCATTCTCAATGCACAAGAGTATCACTTTGTTATTCATCAGATCACTCTTCTTCCTTAATCAACACTTCTTTTCTTGTTCGACACACTTGCCTGGATCTTTCAATCTCGTAGGCTATAGTACTCAAATACAACCACCCACATTAACAACAGCATCCTAAAAGTATGACACTTAAAAAAAATTGTAAATTATCCACATTGTGAAATCCAAATGATAAGCAATTAAGCTAACATCCAAATTATCTGCTACCTTCCTTTTCCAAAAGCAATTATTTTATTCAATCATATATTCATATTACCTCAAACACAGAACATTTTCGATTGAAGAGCAAGGGCAGAAGAGATCTCTTTTGAGAGACCAAAATTACTAAGATAAAGATATAATCACCATAGTATAAAAAATCATCTTAGGACATTCCAAAATAAGATACTTAAATTTTTTCTTCAAGATTTAACTTATACGTTCCTTTAACTCTCCAAGACTAATAGTGTAAGCGTATACTATGTGCAAACAAAGAGAATCAAAACACTGAGCAAAGACATGAACATTCTATAGCTCTATTTATCCAACGTATGCTATTCCATTCCTAAATTTAAACCCCAAAGATTACATATATTCAATTCAATTCTGCGCAGCCATTTTCTTATTCAATCAGAGATTTATGCAAATAACACTAAGTAAGCGAATCCATTGAGCAATCAACAACCAATAACACATCGAGCAAAATAATAACAGGGAAAAAAAAGCTAGAATGAAAATCCAAGACATTAGAGGATGCCTACCTGTGCTAGTGACAAAGAGAAGGTTAAGTGCGGAAGAAGCTGCAGTGAACACGAAGGAATGGACGTGCAAAAAAGAGAAACATAGAAGCAACAAAGCCACAATGGAGTAAGGGGAGAAGGCTGAGATGGTGGAGACGGCTGACACACCGACGACAGTAACACGCAGATATATCCAAAACATTGCGGATTGGCGGGAGCACCTCAACGAACAAAAGAAAGAAAAGAGAAGGCGCAGAGGCTTTGTGTGGATTGGGGGTTTGGGGGCGAATCACACCCGATTGGCAATCACCGGATTCGAGTTCATCACCTTGCACTAACAAGCAGAGTATGAATCGTTACTCTCACCGAACCCTACAAAAGAAGGAGTAAAAATAAGATATTCAACTTCAGGCATGTTCTAAATCTAACATCAAACACAGATGAAAACCTATAATCAAAGACCATATCAAATCATAAAACGCCATACCATTCTCTTCGCACAAACCATAAATTGACTACTGTGTCTCCAACACACGAAAACAACACCAACCCAAACCCCAATTTATAACAGTCATCACAAGCGGCACCGACTGCCGCACCCATTCCAGCTCAGCACTGTAATCCGTAACAACCAATACGGACCAAGCCAAATTCCTTGCCGCACCCAAAAAAATGGCATCCGAAATTTTGCCCGCCAAAGCCATTGCAGGATAAGACGCCAACACCTGCTTCATGGTCGCACAAAAAACCGGCTTTTAATGAAATGTATATGATTTTAATAATTGAAATTTAAGTTATTTAAGGAAAATAAAAAAAAGGAAAGAAGGATTAGAACCCTAATCCTAAAATCACACAACTTGTTCCAAAGAGAGAAAAGTGAGAGAGAGAGAAAGCACAGACTCGGAACCGCCGCTCTGGCCAACCACATCTTCATCATCTTTGTCTGATCATCCATCATCGCTAACCTCCGGATCCAGACTTTCCATCATTGTCTTCTATTCCTCGAGTTTGACTATCACCATCACACTGCCACACCGTCACAGCCGCGAGCCGCAATCAGTCATTCTCACCAGTGAGATCGCGTCTCTATTTTCCACTGTCGGTACCTTTAGTTTTCTACCGACCCGTCACTAGCAACGATCTGCGCCTCGCCCTCACCTGCGCCTTGCCTCCACTTACGACGATCTGTCCACCTCCTACAACCTCCATTTTATGTTTGTTTATTTCTTCAATTTTATTGCTCCCTCCTCCAAATTGGTTCCTTTTCACACTTTTTCCACTAAATTCTATTATTTTTTTAAATTATTGTTAACATTTTTAAGTGGTTGAGATTTATTTGCTGAAGATAGGGCCTTTGAATTCTGGATTTGTATTTGGTTTTTATGATTTTTTTAATTTACAAATTACCAGTAGTATCTGCTGGCTTCATGTGCTTAATCAGGGATTGCAACCGTGTTTGGCTTTTGGGTTGTGAAAGAGAAATTCCTGTTAATTCAATTGTTTAGAAGCATTCCTTCTAATTACAGGGGACAATACCAACATTGTTGTGGATATTGCAGACTTAGTTAGTAAAATTCAAGAGCTCGTGCATAAAAATTGGTTTGTTAGTGTCAAGTTGATCCAAAGGATGAATGCATCCGCTGACTTCATGGCCAAAGATGCTCGTGTGAATTATCAAGATACTCATAGTGGATCCAAGCTTGTCCTACTCTTGAAGCTATTGTTCTTGGGGATTTGACTCCTACCCCTTAGTTTCCTTTCTTTGTATTTTTAGACAACAAAAAAAAAAGATCATTTTGTGTTCTTTTATGAAATTTTTAAGTCAGTCACTAAAAATTGAATTAGGGCTTAATGAATTAATAAATTATGAAAGTTGGTATAGAAATGGTTATACTTAAACATCGAGCAGGAAGAACAAATATTGAGTGGTGAATGACAGTGTTTTGAAAGTTCAATGAATTAATTAAACTATAAAAGTTAAAATATTAGGTGATGAAATTGAAGAAAAGAAAAGAAAAGAAAATGTACTCACAAAGGGGCATGGTATTTTTGTCAAAAAATTTTTATTTTAGTTTTTTTAATGGAATTAATATTGGTGTACACATAAAACACACAAACACATGCTAATTAATCACTCCCTCCAGTGAGAAAGATTTATGTGTTTCAAATTTCAATGTATTCATGTGTATACTTAGCAAAATCATTTTTAATGTGTTTTCAAAATTTTTGTAGCAATTTTGATAGAAAAAAGACACGATTGTGACAAACAAGATTTTTGACTCAAACCTTTTGGACATAAAGAGTACTTATCTCTTTATAATATTAAGAGAATGAAAAAAAATGGTGCTTCTGAGTGAAAATGTTCTCAACAGTGATAACGTAAATTTTCAGAAATAAAAAAATGATATTTCTACTTTTATACTACCTTTTAAAAAAATTATCTTTCAAAATTATTAGTCAATATATTTTCAACCCGTACCATTTCTGATTTTCCCAAAAGTCCTCATATTTTGCTAAATCACAAAACACCCCAATATTTGGGGATTTCATCATAATATTTATTTGGCTTTAGGATTTTTGGGTCTGAGGTGCGAAATGGCAAACCTATATAACGTCTCAAATCTAATTTGGAGGTAGAAGAAGATATACAAAAGAAATCACACTGCAAACCAAGAAGGTAAAAAGAAAATAAACAAACGAAGCTGTTGGGAAAATGGTGGCAATTTCGCTTTACAGAGGGAATCTTCACCGAACACCGGACCTGCCTCGTCGATGGTTAATGCCAAACCCCAAAATCACTCTCAAAGATTTCAAAACCCTCTTAGCTCGTCGCTCCAAAGCCCTCTCTCGTCTTTACGGCACCACCACTACCACCGCTGCAACCACCACAAACCCTAACCCTAACCCTAACTCTGACACTGATCCTATCGTTACCGCGGAAAACGGTCCTATCGGGATCCAACCCGAAGAAATCGCCAAGGTCACCACCGCTAACAACGATGGCGAAGGGCCTTCGAGAAAGGCGGAAGAGGAAGATCGGAAGGAAACGGAACTCGCCGCTGGTAGCGGTGGTGGTTCCACGAAGAAACCTGCTGTTGATGATGGATCTGATGCGTTCATCGACTCGAAGAATGTTGCACCTCAACCAGGAGATGGCTGTTCCCCTTCCTTAGAAAAGCATACGGAGCCCGTAAGCCTCCGATTCATGCTGACATGTTCGTGAATTTTTTTTAATTATAAAATGATTTTAATTGTGAATCTTAATTGCTTAATTTGTGTGTGTTTTTTGTTAGCTTAAGAATAGTTGTTAATTATTCTTGAATTTTGGATTTTATTATTTCTTGTTTTTACATTTTTTTAAGGAGAAAGGTGCAATTTTTCCTAAAACAAATTCAAATGTGCTACAAGTGATTCTTATGATGTGTGCTTTAATGAATTCAGTCTTTTATTCAACGATTTAAGAAAATTCAGATATGTTGTAAGTGATTTGTTGTGCTGTGTGCTTATTATTCTCTTCTTTGGTTGGTGATACCAGTGATGTTTGTTTGAGATTGCTCTCTGTTAATTATGCCAGGTAACTGACAATGTACACCAGCTAAGTGAAAAGGAGAAAAGGAAAAAGGAAGTGGAGGATAAGTTGCAAGTCTTGAATGCGAAGAAACACAATCTGGTGCTTGTGTTGAAGCAGGTAAGCTATGGTCTGGAATGTAATATCTCTTGTTCACTGAATGTTCAGTTTGGACGGCAGCTGTTAATGTGAAAATCCTCATTGTTTGGCAAATGATAAGAGTTTGGCTGTGTTGATTGGCAGATATTGAATGCAGAGGAAGAATTAAAGAGGCGAAGCAGTATGCAAGCGGTTGGGATGCGTGGTTCTTCTGCTCCACTTCAAGCAGATGGAATGATTGATACTGGTTCTATGACCAGGCTTATGGTGCCAAGACTGGGCTCTGAGGGGAATCTTGTTGGTGATGTGGAAGGCGGTGAGGCTGATATGCACTCTCGCCAGATGCTTCGGACAAGTAGCATGTCACCATCTTCAGAGTCTCCACTTCGGAGAACCCCTACTGTTCAACAGAATGTGGTAATGTACATTGCATGTTACAGTTAGTCACTTAGTCCTGTCTCCAATGTGTTGCAATTTGTCTATGTCTTTTGATTTAGTCATGTTTTCATCACTGTTTTTATTGGGAGTTATCTTATGGTTGGTGCTTTTGGCATGCATCTTTGGATATATGAATTTATAGTATGCTGCATTGGGAGTTTAGGGTTTATATTCTTTTACATGCCAGACACTCTCTAAGCAATGTTTCAATGGCAGTACCATGAGTACCTGAAGTAGCATGGATAATTGTACAAAGCAAGGGTTGACTCAAGTACTATTTAAAGTCAAATTTACAGGGGCTCAAATCTAAATTTACAATCATATTTCATGCCAAATGCCAGTTTGTTTTCTGTTGTATTTTTGCTTCTCATGATACTACATACTAGCTTGTATTATAGAAAATATTAAATATGAGCACACACCTGTTTTTGCAAGTGCCTAGGTTGCATCCTCACCATTCAACATAATTCTAGCATCTCATTGGTCTCAAAAAATTTTCAGCTGGCTACTAAGTCTGATTATACCTGTATTCCTTGACATGTATCTACATTTGTCCGTGAATACAGTAGAGGTTATATTTGGGTAGGTTATTCCCTGTTTAACTAAATATACTCGTAAAGGTCAAGTTGAAGTGGAAGTGCGGGTTCAAACCCATAAATACTGCATTGCCTTTAATTATTCTGATGTCCAATCTTTTGTATGTTATATTAATGGTAAGTTGTTACGTTTTTAAGGTTTCACACCCTACTCGAGCAACTTTGGCTGCCACTGGCAGTAGTCCATCACGCTTTGCTTTATCAGGACATCAGGGGAATCAGATGAACTTGCCTTCAGTGTCTGTATCAGGAACTTATATTGCCTCATCCCCTTCACCAGCTGCATCTGGGGGCACTTCTGTTTTCAGAGATGCTCGGCAACCAAGTCCATGGAAGTAGAATCTTCTGTTTTTTTTTTTTTAGTATATTATCATATTCTCAATTCTGGAATCTGGTTGCTGTATATAATTTTCCAAATGAGTAGTGCCTAGGAAAACCTGTCTCTCGGCGGTAGAATTATATGTAATTTTTCTTGTCCAGTTGGGAAGAGAAAAATTGAAGGACTGCTTAAGTTGGTATCAAGATGTCAGATTATTCTATTTTGGTACTCTCTTATTTGTCTAACATACGTATTAAAAATTGGATAATTCTAATATGAAGAAGAGTTTGAGTGAATAAAAAGAAGAGGTGTGTTAATTTATTTTAAAAAGTTATTAAAATAATATAAAACATTTTCATTATTTTATCTTTTCACTATAGCATGATTGGCATCGACTTTTGTCTCCAATGTACATAACTCTCCCGAACACTCTAGGCCACATGAATCATGTCTCGAATAATTTTAATATGTTCTATGGTTTCTTTAATCAAATCCAACACCAACACAGCCGATTATCTGACCCCATGCCTACACAAGGTAGATTGATACATTCTCCTATACAAATCCTCGATACAAAGCCATGTTATACTTGAGTTGTGTGATAGATGTGGTTATAAGTAAATTCAACCAACGGCATGTACTTATCCCGACTTGCTTTCAGCTCTAACATGTAAGCCCTCAACATATCTTCCAACTTTTGAATCATTTTCTCGAATTGACCATCTATTTGAGGATGGTGTGTCTGAAACACAATTGTGCCTTATACGCTTTTCGAAAAGCTCCCAAAAACCTTGAAGTGAATTCAGGATTTCTATTTGAAAAAATTGTTGTGGGCAAACTAAGGAATTTCACGATCTACTTGATGTATAGCCTAGACAACTTCTTAAGGGTATAATCCCCACTTGAATGGGCATAGCAAAATTTTCTGGAATAAAATAAAAAAAATGTTTATTTCCTAAAAGAAATTAAAATGACTTTAATTACAAGAATCCAATTTTTTTTTTGATTTTTGCACTGATGTTCGCCGTAAGTTACACCGTTTTACGTGAAAAACCAAAGTTCTTATCAACATGCGGCGAACTAGGGTGCTTTTTAACGAATGTGCACCATGTTCGCCGCAGCTTAGGGCGAACTTGCTGCAAACCGAAGCAACTTCCGGCGAACATAGTTGCAGCACCTCCCCCTATAAATACAACCCACTCCGGCACCCAAATCATCCCAAACGAAACACACCTTCCTCCTTCACCAAAAATTTCCACTCCCTATTCCTTTTTCTTTCTTGAACTCACATATTTTTTTTATGTATGGGTCATAGAGTATTAGTTTCGATTCATTACGATGGTCAAATAATCAAAGACCCCGAGGGAAACGATGTCTTCAGTTGTGATCAGCCAACCTTTGTTTGTTGGCCACACGAAGAAATGAGTTTGGAACAGCTGAAGGCTTTTATCTTGCGCTCTATTAGAGAGCACAGAAGACGAGTGCAGAAAGTATACTACAGATTTCCACACGATGTTGACGGAATCTTTCATTTTAAAAGGTACCGGTTTTTTAAGTTAAATGTTGTGATTATTTATGAATACATATTTTAATAGAAAAACCCTTTATTGAACAGATTTCGATTACGTTACGATGACAATGTTGCACGAATCCGTGACTGACACATACATTTAGGAAGAATTCCTTTATTAGAGCTATATGCTATTCTGATCGACGAGGGAAATAGCTCGGAGGCTGACTCACAATCTGGTGGGGGAGTTAACAGAAATATTCGGAGGCTGATGGTAGATCTTAACAGGCTGCCAGAGGGTAGCAGCGAAGGTTCCATTCCAGATTCAAATATACCAATGCCAGAGATTTTGGATAGTCACGATGAATCTGTTGTCGGAGATCCTGCCACACACGATTATCAACTAAATCATGATTCTGATAATGACCAAGAAGATAATGAGCCGGTAGTTGTTCCGCTGGGTGAGGAAGATGACGAAGAAGAAGAAGATGAAGTAGAGGAGCAATGAGTAAACTACTTCCAATGGACGCAGCCCGCATATGCACAGCCTGAGATGACCCGACAATATGATCATCCAGCACACTTCAGGTCGCTGAACCTTGATGCGATGAACCAAGGGTCTTATGGCTTTCAGGCAGGCCCCGATGATGATCCAGTCGATGAGTTCGAGGTAGGCCAACAATTTGATGACAAGGAAGCAGTGTTGATGGCTGTGAAGACGTATAGCATAAGAAGAGCTGTTGAGTATAAGATCCTAGAGAGCGACAGGCTGAAGTACGCTGTGCAGTGCGCCAATTTTGGACAAGTGTGTCAGTGGGCCCTTCGCATAACATATCGCAGAAGACAAGAGAAATGGGAGGTAAGGAGATACAACGGCCCGCATTCTTGTATGCACTCATCTGCCAGGCAAGACCACCGCCGGTTGGACTCAAA
>JASCZI010000022.1:213687-229301 GCA_036250425.1 Stylosanthes scabra
CGCTGGAAATTGAATCACATAATCAATTAAGTCTAACTAGAGATAGTCATGTTAATTGTTATGCAACTAAAATTCTGTGAGTTAAAATTGGATTATAACTAGTTTAGAAGAATGACATTTAATCTAATCTAGGATCACTTTTGAGACTCATAAGGATTAGAATCTGATTTAGATCTTCACCTATTTATTTGATTGATTGACTAAGAGATTAACTTTTGATTAGGTAAATAGAAACTAAGTTACTAAGAGATTAGGACTTAGTTAAACTAGATTCGTTGTGCTTGATAACTGAGAACCTAGAATTGGTATTCGAATGTATGCATTGGCCCTCAAGGGAAAAACATCTTTGAAACTCTTAACATGTCATTCCATTGATTTAATCACAAGTAATTTTCTGCCCTTTTTACTCTCTAAATTCGTGTTCATCACCATTATTCTCTCAAAGTTTTATTTTGATCTGATTAGAATAATTAATTGATAGTATTACTTGGTCCTTTATTCCTCGTGGGAACGATACCCACTTCACCGTGGTATTACTTGTACGATTCGGTGCACTTGTCGAGATCGGAGCGTATCACGTACACCCTCCAACAGGCTCCCCATCCTGCAGAGTGATGGTGCACTCACCCCCACGAGAGGCAAAATGTATGTATCTCTGGCCTTCGACACTCCACAAATGTTGACAGGAATGGAGCGTCAAAGTGAAGTCCCGAAGCTGGATGGCGTGTCCGAAACTGGCCTCTACCATGAACGGCATCAGTTGCTCCGGAACAAGCATAAGGAAGGAACAACGCCTGGGCAATAATACTTTCTCTCTCTACAATAATTAAACAATATTTTATATTAAATTTATTTATTTCTTTTAGTCTGCAAAATATTTTCTACTCATAAAAAATACAAAAAATTGTTAAATTACTAGGATTTCCTAATTACGAAATTATTTTAGACAGAATACTAAACTCATGGGCGCTAAATTATGTAACACTAACATTAATTACACTAAGTTCAACTAAACCAAACAACACTCCGCTAATTATAAAGAATAATTACACTAAACTAAACTAAACCAAATTATACTAATTATAATAAATAATTATAAAAAATAATTGAAAAATATATGCTAAATTATGTAACACAAAATTATCATAAACTAGCATTAATTACACTATATTGACATTTATTGTCCTAGACAAATATTACCTACATATAAAATTTTTAGGAAAAAAAACACCAACCAGGACGCCTGCAATGTGATACTCGCGATTGAGCCGCGACAAACTCTCTATGGCCTGTGGAGCTTCCTCTGCATGCACGCCTTGGCCTGCTTCCTCAGCTGGTTCAGGAGTAGGCTCTGCTCGTACGGCTCTTCTGGAGCGTCCTGGGAAACCATTTTATCACACAACACTAGAGAAAGGTGTTTAGGGACCTAAAAAGGAAAATTTGGAGAGGAGAAGGGAGAAAATGAGGATTTCTGGGGTCTGCCAGCGTTTTTATAGGCGCAGACCTTATCTCGGGCTCTATAGCCTCAGAATAGCAATTTCGTGCTCAGAAAACCCAAGATACGTTTATTCAGTTTTGACTGGGCGTATTCCAGGCTCTGCAGTCCTGAGATACGTATATAGACTATTCCGGAGTTGCAAAGTCTGAGATAAGTAAAAAGCGCCTATTTTGGTAAATTCCTATACCCGCGCTTATTTTTGTAAATTTTGAATCTTTTATTTATTTAAAAAAATCCAGTGCAACTAGAATTCTTATTTTTTTTTATTTCGTTTTCAGAGTTATTTATGTCGGTGTCTTAATCTTTTAGATAGATTTTGGTAGTTTATTCTTTAGAATATTAGATAATTTAGTCTTTAATATATTTAAAACCAACATTAGTGTCTTATCATTTTAATCTAAGGCACTTTAATTCTTCCATGATATTAACTTTTAGAAAAATATATCAAGAGTCAAGACGCATGACCATTCTCTAGAACTGTTTCTGCTAATTAGCCAATGTCTTGGTTTCTCAAACCTTCGTTGATTTTGAGACACTCCACTTCAGAATACGCAAGTACATCACTACTGAATGCATATACATACATATTGAGATACAAAACAAATCAAGGGATATGAATCCTATAACATCAAGTTTAAAAACGGGAACCACACTAAGATTGTTTTTCTAGTTGCTAATTCCAAATACAGTTAAGAACATAACATGCTCTCTTTAGATGCGGCATGCAGATTAGAAGCACTTCCTATAAATGATATCATAATATAACAAATTAACAATAGACATATTAAACTTACTAGGTTGTTAATAAAAAAAAATTATGTAACCACCCCACTAATTTTTCTTTTTCTAAATAAATAGAATACCAAATTACCAACCAAAGTGATTGTTCTGGCCTGGCGTTCGCATTGAGACTTCCTTGTATTATGTTGTTCTCCCGAAATCACTACCTATCTGCATATGCAGCCATCCAAGTTGTGATCCCTGAGCATAGCCCCTAGATGTGGGTGATCCGATTATCATTCCAGCAATGTCAAATGGCTGAGTGGCAACCTGAAACAATCAAATCAACTGATTATTAAGTATGATGCACTAGAGATATGTTTTAGATTTGAAAATGGAAGAACATGTAGTTCCAAGTGACTGTGCATCTGTACTTTAAACGCAACTGTTCTCTTAAAATTGGTAAGTAACTGCTTGGAATCAATTACAATTAGCTAGGTCACATTCCATATCACTATAAAAGTCATTCTCTACTCATTTTTTTCCCCTCTCTAAGAGATATTCCAGCCACGGCCATTTTTGTTAGTTAACCCTTAGATAATCTCAAGGGCACACCACAAACCCCTTATTAGCCAGACAGCAAGGTGTTTAGGACAGAAATCCAGAAGAAAAGGTGGGGATTTAAGCTCCAAGACATTACAACCACTTATGAAAGCATAAATTTGAATGCTAAGCGTATAAAATCTTCATGATGTTCAAATGGTGTTAGAAGTACAACCATTATGATAACACTAATATCAAAGCTATCATCCTTCCTACCATAAGGACGTTATTATGAGTGATCCAACTTCTCTGGTTGCCATTAGTTTTGTATGCAATTATGTTATTATATGGTCATGCTTGCAACACTGGTAGCTAATATCATGATTCTTACCCCTTATATAGCAATGATAATTTTTAATGAACTCTAAATCTGAGAGAAATTAAGGTTAAATCCCTCCAAAGAAGTTCAAATCAAATCTATAACTGAGGAAACTGGGCTTTCCCAACATAGGCTTTTATCAAAGTTTCAGATGAAGGAGCAATCGTAAGATTCAACCTATTATCCATCCATGAAGATGACTTACCACATATTTTCCATTTATAATAGGTGCTGCAACACAGGAAAAATCGGCAAGGTAATGCAGGAATTGAATCCTCCCTCTCTAGCAGAAATGCTCATTATTTTTTCTCTTCTATATTTTATTTATTTCCCAACTTCTCATATCATTTATCTTTACTAGTGCCTCTAATTCTCCCTCCCCTGATCAATAATGATCCATAATGCATTGATTTTTATCAAGCTTTGTCAACTGATCATCAAGAACCATATTATTAGTGGGTTTAGGGTTTGTCAATTGAACAATAAGAACGATATTTACTATAAATTGCTAGATAACAAATCACGTTAGTAAACAATTTCCAAACAAATATCTATGTTAACTTTTGGTAGTGGTGGTGTTAACAATTAATAGAATTTACATATTCAATTGCACATATGATTTAAACCACATGCGTATAAAGGAACCTGCAGTTGATGTTGGAAATCAATACGATTGCCAGATTAATTAAAGTTGATGAACTTACATCTTTTGAAGAGAACCCATCAATTGTAGGGTTCACACTTAATCTTGAATTAACTGCCTCAAGCTTCATTGACAGGAACTACAAAAGTCAATTTGACTAACAATAATTAGATTTGGCAGTTCGTAAAAGAAAAGAAAAGAAATTATCGTTGAGTTTAAATCATTGAGATATATTGACGAAAGATATACACCTCAACTTGACGCTGCAGTGACTGAATATAATTGATGATTTCGTCCAGGACAAGAGCTTTACCAATTACCTGAAAAATAAGAGAGTAGAAGGAGGGATTAGAGAAAGACAGAAAAGATAATCCTACACCAATAATGTTATTTGCACACCAAAATCAGCCACCATGTATAAATACATGTGTAGTTTAGCTCAACTTTTAGTGTGTATTTTGTATTTCAATGTGTATTATACACTAGTGGCTGATTTTGTATAAATGTATAAATACAGAATGTATAAATGTATAAATACAGGATATGACATTTACCTTGTTACACCCTGGAACCAAATCCTGAAGAATTTTCATCCTCTCACTGATCTTCTCTCTTCTTGCCTGCCAATACAAATTAAGTGAGACACTCCTGTATAGCAGTATAAAGAAGAACGATACATCTAAAAATTTTCATTTTGTTCATGGCCCAAGAGACCTTATAATAATGTACAGAACTAATTATTTTTAGCAAATAAAATAACTGAATTACTCTCTCTGCTAGACTGTGGCTATCAGTAGCTTGGCCTCTTCTTGCTCTCACGTGGATATAATCTTGTTTAGGTGGCTCACAGGACTTGCTGCTTTGTTGGGCCGACTTGTCGCCAGCTACTGAACTTGCTTCTACTTCCATTTTTGAAGCATCATTTTCGTTGATTGATCCTCCTAGTTTTATCCTTTTAACGTCAGAATCATTCTGTTCCAAGTTGAACACATATCTCAGAACTTAGCATCAAAATATAAGTTTCAATATCTTTTTGAATTCATAAAATAGTAATACTACAGGACCAATTGTTTTAAATCCAGTTCATTGAAAACAGACAACCCAATGTATGACGAAATCACTTCCTTTCAGTTCACTGAAGAGCTGTTGTCACCTAGACATGTCGGCATAGGCAGAAGGAAAATGTTTAATTCACATCTATTGGTCACATATCTCATATTCACATACATCTAGCGGAACCAGATTTTGGAATGTAAAATGAAGGGGAGGGGGACGGGGGCGGGGACAAGGTGGGAGGGACTGAGTTGAAACACTATTAATAGATAGTGAAATTTTAGATATAAGGTGATGTGTAACATCATTTATAGTTTCAAGAGTGGTTTGTCAAGCTATTTTGAATTAGGAATTTAGGATTATTACATGGAAACCCTACAAATTCCCATTCAATTCTTTTGGTCCCATATTGAACTACCGGCGTACAAGTCCAGTGCCCCGTGGGTAGGGATCTCCCATTAAGGACTCTTTCCATTCCTAAAAACACAGACCCCGAAATTCCCATTCGATTAAAAGGTAATTAATTAAAAGAATGATACCAAAAAAAAAAAAAAAATCCATAGGAAAAGAAAAACAAAGCAACAAACTAGTTATTCGTCCAATTATGAGTGGCATGAAAATGACGGGCATGTTTATTCAACTACCTTTCTCCGTTATTTTATTTTATTTTTTCCTTATAAAAATAGAAACAATAGGAGAAATAATATTTGAAAAGGTGCCATGATTGACGAAAATTGCCAAAAACTCCAAAATCGCAAAATCCTCATCCAGATCCAACTGCTGAGCCACTTAATTCAGATCAAGATGCACGCTATCATGTTCACCAATTATCAATGATGACAACAAAATCAAAATACATTAAACTGTAATCGTCACCCGCCGTAAAGATTAAAGAATGTGGAAGCTTCTTGTTTCTTTTACTCGAGCCTATTAAACTTGAATTGACATATATAGGGTAATATCAACAAATCAAGCACTAAAATAAAACTAAATACTTGCTAATTATTCAGAAGTCACTAACAAGAAATAAAGAACTATTTAATTAACAAAACACAAGCTACTAATAAATCAGTTAATTAATTTAAGGCGAAGTTAAGCAAAATTCAAACCAAGTCGTTGGCGGAGCTTGTGGAAACCATCCTGGAGGAGTCGTCCTCGGAGGCGGCTGTGGCCGCGGCGGAAACGGATGAGTTCTTCCTCTTGCGGTGATTGCGGGTGGCAATTGCGGCGGTGCTGAGGTCGGTGACGGTGGATTCATCGGCGGAAGCGTCTCGGAGGAGGGGGGAGTGGTTATGGTTATGATTATTCGAGGAGGAGTCTTGAAAGGGTGGGAAATTACCGTCTTCTCCTCCGAAATTGGGCATTCGGAGACCGAGGCCTGAGGTGGAGAAGGGCCAAATCTCGGAAAGAGTGTAGGATGAAGGATTGGCAGCAGAGAATGTAGAGTCGTTAATGAGTGGAGGATCCATAACAAGTCAAAGTCAATTTTGGGAGTGTGGTTTCTTGTTGTTTTTCTCTTCTCTTTATTGTTTAGTTAATGGAATTGTTGTAGTTGAAACTTGAAAGGAATAAATGGGGATCTGAGTCTGAGTGAGTGAGTTCTGAGCAGAGAGAAGTTGGAGTTTGGATGACCATGACAGACGGTAAGATAAAGTGAGTTTGGGATTATGGGGCGTAGTGCGCCCACTGCGTTCGTTATCCATCTGTGGGGCCTCAGTTTCATCTTGCAATGTTGCCATTGTTGCCCTTGGTGAAACTCAAATCTGACAAGTACATTTCTCACTGCACTCTGAGTATCGGTCAAAAGGATTTCAGCGTTAAGTCTTCTATCTCTCATTTACCATTTTAAGCAAACTGCAATTTTGATAAGCAAAACTTGGGAGTTTTTATTTTAATAAACAAAATAATTATGAAATTTACAAAAATATGCACCGTTTACATATCTCATCCTCAGAGACGATGAGATCTCATTGACGATGAGATATATATAAATTAACATTTGTTAAATTAGCTTCCAAATATGTAAATTGTTTGAATCTTCTCCCACTTGGTGCCTTAATGTGTTTGCTAGTGAATTTCAGGCTCAAAGTGTAGAGAAAGAGCCCAAGAGAAGCTAAAAAGAACAAGAGAAGCAAGGAAAATGAACAAAAAACCAAAAAGAACCCAATCCAGCGTCGACCGCGCACCCGCGCCCTCAAGATGGCGTGCCCGCACCCTCCTTTCCTTAACATGGAAGTTTTCGTTGGTGGCGCGCCCGTGCGACCTAGACGGTGCGCCCACGCCACCCCATTTCGTAACGCTCAAGACAAGGACATCGCGCGCCCGCGGCGACGGCAAAACTCACTAAAATGAAGGCTATTTTGGGGATTTCACTTTTCCAGACCAAGGCCCATCCATTTCTCAATCCCAATTCGACCTATACGGGGAAGGAACAGTTGAAGCACAACACACATTTTCTCATTTCATCAATTTTAGCCTTAGAGTAGTTTTAGGAGATTATTGGGAGAGTTCTCCATCTCTCTCATTTTCTCTAGTTTTCTCTTCTTGTTTCTTCATTTCTAGGAACCCCATCACCAACCAAACTTTTCTTTTACTACTTGTTTTGTGGATACTTGTTCTCTTTAATTAATGCAATTTTAGTTTCTCCTTCTATTTTGCTTTCCTTTACTTATTGCAATTTCTATTTTATGTTCATGCTCTTTTATGGTTCTCTTGCTCTTAATTGTTGATCTATTTGTTGATTCTCTCTTTTGATCATATTGTTAGTTTATTTTCCATACTTGCTACCATGTCTTTATTTTTTGTCTACCAAGTGTTTGATGTTTTGTTTACTATAATTATGGAGTAGTGATCTTATGCTATGGTCATGGGTGGAGGTGTGGATGATCCTAGCCACTAGTCCCTAAGGACAAAGATGGGTTAACTCCTGGGTTAGAACCGTTCTGTCGACGCCAGGCTTTCGCCAGAGAGAGTGAGTCCTTAATGAGGTGAACATGGAAGATTTATCCATGTTCCAAAGACCTAGGACCGTTGCTCTGGAATATGAGAAGCCTGAGACTTACGGAGCGGGGTTAATTCCTCCCACTCGACCTCTTGATAGAGTGTGGCTTCGCGGGTTACGTGACAACCATCTATAATTGGGATTAGTGGTGACTATTGGGACACATGATATCATGATCCATGGCCTAACACCCTTTTTATCAGTTTCTTTCTATATCTCTCTTTTAATCTCACTTAATCACACTCACAATTGCAACCCCTGTTTTTCTCACAACCAAAATCGTCCCTTGCGTTAACTCGTTGGGAGAACGACCCGAGTCTCATACTCGGTATTTTTTTGAACTGATTGCAAGCATCTTGTGACAACTCATCTTTTGATCGAGTCCCGTCCTTGCTCGCGGCATAATCTATTCGGATTCCCCTACAACGATATCAAAACTTGTTTTCAAAGGATAAGGGAATCCCGAATTAATCTTATTGCGACGCCTCAGGCGGAGCACTCATCACGATGATGAGTTTGTGTCAACTACACTAGTCGGTACTCGGTTCCTGCTACCGGTTCCACTTGAATAGTGACATTCCCTGTTCCACTCAGAAAATGCCCAACAGCAGATAGAACAACGAAGAAAATAACTACTCTAAAAATTAAGCAAAAAGACTATTTACAATATTAACATATTTACAAACAACCAAAATCGGTGCACATGTTTAACTCCCCGGCAACAACGCCATTTTGATGAGTGTCCGCTCGAGGCGTCGCAACAAGGTTAATCTGGAGTTCCCTTTTCTTTGAAAACAAGAAGGTATCGTTGTAGGGGAATCCAAATAGTTTATGTTACGAGCGAAGGACGGTTCTCCTCAAAGAAGAGTGTCACAAAAGCTTGCAACCAAGTTTAAAAATACCGAGTACGGGACTCGGGTCGTTTTCCCAACGAGTTAACGCATGGGTCGACTTTGGTTGTGAGGAAATTGGGGGTTGCAATTGTGTGTGTGTGTGAATAGAGATCAAAAGAGAGATTGAGAGAGAAACTGATAAAAAGGGAGTGCTTGGTTTTGGATCGAGGTATTGTGTGTCCCCATAAACACCACTAATCCCAAATATAGATGGTTGTCACGTAACTCGCGAAGCCACATTCTACCAAACGGTCGAGTGGATAGATTAACACTGTTCCGTAAGTCCCAGGCTTCCCATACTCTAGTGCAACGGACCTAGGTCTTTTGAACATGGATAAAACCTCCATGTTCACCTCATTAAGGACTCACTCTCACTAGCGAAATCCTGGCGTCTACAGAACGGTCTCAACCCAATGATTAACCCATCTTTTCTTTGGGGATTAGTGGCTAGGATCATCCACACCTCAACCCATGACCAAAGATCACTACTCCATAATTATAGTAAACAAAACATCAAACACTTGGTAGGCAAGAAATAAAGACATGATAGCAAATATGAAAAATAAATAACAAGAGGATCAATAGAGTAAATCAACAAGTAGATCAACAATCAAGAGCATGAGAATCATAAAAGAGCATGAACATAAACTAGAAATAGCAATATGTAAAGAAAAGCAAAACATATGAAGAAACTAGAATTGCATTAAGATGAAATAACAAGTATCCACAAAATAAAGCACAAAACAAGTAATTAATGAAGAGTTTGGTTGGTAATGGGTTCCTAAGAGATGATGAACATAAAAGAGAAACTAGAGAAAATGAGAGAGATGAAGAACTCTCCCAAAAATCTCCTAAAAGTACTCTAAGGCTAAAATTGATGAAATGAGAGAATGCTTGTTGTGTTTCAGCTATTCCTTCCCCATATAGGTCAAATTGGGCTTGAGAAATGGATGGGTCTTGGCCCAGAAAAGTGAAATCCCCAAAATAGCCTTCATTTAGTGAGTTTTGCTGTCGTCGCGCGGGCGCGCCACCTCCATCGCGTGGTGTCCTTTTCTTGGGCGTTACAAAATGGGGTGGCGCAGGCGCACCATCTGGGTCGCACGGGCGCGCCACCAACGGAAACTTCCCCATTAAGTAAGGGAGGGCGCGAGTGCGCGGTCAACCCTGGATTGGGCTTACTTTTGGCTTTTTGTCCGCTCTCCTTGCTTTCCTTGTTTTTCTTAGCTTTCCTTGGGCTCTTTCTCTCTATCTTGGGCCTGAAATTCACTAACACACACATCAAGGCACCAAGTGGGAGAAGATTCAAACAATTCATGCACTTGGAAGCTAATTTAACAATTAATCAATTATGGATATAATTATGCAAGAGAGGGAAAAGCTTGGTCAATCACTAGCAAATATGTGGAAAAAGTGTTGATGATGGTATCCTTTTAAGCATGAAATTATCGTCAAAAACCTCCTCATCAAACACCCCACACTTAAAATTGAGCATGTCCTCATGCTCTAGTGCTTATAACCAAGGGAAATCACAAAGAGATTTCTTCAAACCCATCAATGAGATCAAGGGGAGGAACTACACAACATTATTATGGATGAAGCAATATTAAAACAAAGTTCACCTAACTAAGCACCAAAAAGAGATGG
Source organism: Stylosanthes scabra (assembly GCA_036250425.1). Taxonomy (NCBI): domain Eukaryota; kingdom Viridiplantae; phylum Streptophyta; class Magnoliopsida; order Fabales; family Fabaceae; genus Stylosanthes; species Stylosanthes scabra. The sequence continues at coordinate 224,062 of JASCZI010000022.1, forward strand.
ATAAAAGCATGTCAGTAAATGCTACCCCCCAAAGTAATTAAGTTTATGAAGATCAAGCTTGCTTGCATCATAAGAAATATTCTAAATCATGGAATCAAGTCTAGAACCCTTACTAGTCGTGTATGCACTCTGTTCACTCAAGTGTATAGGGTTAAAGATGCTTGACTCCTTTCTATTCATGCTCTTCACAAATTAATCTTCATTTAATCAATCAACATCAAGTGTATGTATACATGCATCATCATGAGGGCTTTTTAGGGTTATAACGTGGTCAAGGTGAAGGTAGGATTTAAGTTTTGGCTAAGTGAGCTCTAAAGATGGATCTTTGCTCAATGGAGGACACCTAGAACTCTCTTGTTTCTTCACTCAACCAACGTTTCCCGAAAACTCACATTTCCGAAGAACATGCAATACATCTACCGTAGATGGATTAGGGTGTATGTATTTGCTTATTTGGTAGCTTAAGATTCTTGCTACTTTTGGGTGACAAGAAATTTATTACCTTCCTTTTATTCTTTCTTTTATTTTTCTGTTTTTCTTATTTTGTTTTTCTTTCCTTTTTCTTTTCTTTTTCCTTTTCTTCCTTTCCTTTCCTATCACCCTTTTTCTATTACTAGATTGTGCAAATACATACACCTAATTAATTGTTTCTATGCATGCATGAACTTCCCCAAATACCTTAAGATGTTTTTCTGATTTTCGCAAAAACCCTTTTTACCCCCTTTTTTTTTTCTAGTGTTCTACACTTTAATCTCTCTTTTCTTTCTTCTCTTGCAAAGTGACTCACCACTAAATCCTCAATCAATCAAAGATCCAAGGGGATAATCATGGTTTTCCACTTATTTGGCTTGTAATGAGCTAATTAGACAAGAAAATGGATTAAAGGCTCAAAATTGGTTTACAAGGGTGATGATTAAGGGTTAGGCCATTTGGTGAGTGAGCTATCATGAAATAAAGGCCTCAATCATACGGATACATATATACATACAATGATGGACATATAAAATCAATTAATTTACAAATTACAATCATAGAAAAGGAGTAAACACATAAGAAGGAAATTTGTGGTTCTTTAAAGATGCAGAACCACCTCTTTTTAGCTCAAAAACCTCTTGGGGTTGTGTGTTCTTTAACTATTTTCCATGATTTTAGAAAGCAATCAAGTTGTGCACACGCAAGCTTCAATGAAAATTTTCAAAATATGATAATGGGGGTTCCAAAGAGAGAGGGTGCAAATAGTTAGAAAGCAAGGTTTAAATAAAAGACAACATCCATAACATCCGACTGAGTGTGCTTATGGTAGGATGGAAAAACAGAAACAATTTTGTTTTCCGAAGCACATCAATCTCAGCAAAAGATCTATTAAATCCATGAATTTATTAAACTACAAACAATAGATAAATTTAACAAAGGAGTAAACGATAACCCAGGGCGCCCATCTTCACCATCCGCTCCCTTCTTTAAGATTTGTTCTTTCCTTAGCGTGGAGCTGAGTGTCCCTATGAGCAACTGGCTACCGAACTAAAATGAGTCTCGGAGCTAGCACGTGTTGTATCTTTCGATTCACTATCTACAGTTAAATCAATGAAGATTGGCTTTTTCTTGGGTTCCACTGGTGCTTTAGGTGCGGCTGGTGGTTTCGAGGTGGCTTCATTCCTTGCCGCCGCTTGGCTTGCGTACATCTTGCACACGGGACACTTTGCTTTTCCTTTCTTATCCATCTGAAAATCAAACAAAAACCGTCTTAATGAGAGTAAAATTTTTCTTTCATTGATTGTTTGATGTGGACTTCTAATCAACTCCTTTTGTTAAGAAAACAAGGCCATTAAGCTCTTGGTTCATAAAAGAAGATATAGGACAAGGATTTGATCAAAAGATTCCTTGAAGAATATCGTCAAACACTTGGTGTGCACGAGAATTTTCAACAAAACCACCAAGTGTTTGATGACTAAGTTAATCAAACAACCATTCATGTAAGCAAAGTCAAATAACTGGATTATTTACTCCTTTTGTCTCTTATCTACTCTATCAATCCTAAATTCATGATCTAGATGAACTAAACTAAATTCTACAAGAGAAAAGAAAGAGAAAACTTACTTGGTGATGCGAAATAATCGAGTTTCACACACAAAATCAATGTAGGAGTGGTGGTGTGTAAGTATTAGATTTTTGAAGTTGAGAGAATTAGTGGAGAAGAGAGAAAATGAGAGAAGAATGAGAGAGAGAGGAGAGCGCACGGTCTTAAGTGTAGGGGCGCATCGTGCGGGCGCGCAATGCCTTTTGCGCGGGCGCGCCCTGAAATGGGGGCCCAAAAGCACGCTGTAATGGGCTCGCGCGGCCCTTCCAGGGGCTAACCCGAGAGCACCAAGTGCTAGGGCGCGGATGCACCAAGGCCATCACGCGAACGCGGCCGTGCGGGCGCACCAAGAGGAGGGCGCGAGCGAGCATGCAACTTGGTAGCTTCGGCCGAATGTGGCCAAGCTCACCGCGTGGGCGCGCCAAGGCCATCACGCGGGCGCGCGAGGCGTGCGGTAGCACCATCAGAGGGGTGCGGGCGCGCGATGGCTCCAGGGGTTAAAAATTTGGCAATTTCAGATTGTGCAGCCGCGCCACCAGGAGGGTGCGGCCGCGTCATTGCCCTATTTTCCACATTTTTCTTTGTTTTTCTCAATGTTCTAATTTTTTGGGTGGGTGATAGCTTTGTACAAATATAACCAATGATGTGCTCACCCTTTTTAGACACATCTTTCATTAAACAAAAATCAAACTAACTACTATCCACAAGTGTTCAAAACAGATCATCAAGAGATAAGTTGGAAGAATTGTACCATAGTGGGGTGTCTCCCACCTAGCACTTTTGTTTATTGACCTTAAAGTTGGACATTGTTGCTCTTTGTAGACTCATCCTGACTCAACTGACACATCCTCCAAGTGATACACCTCCGTTTCCATCTTTGCAATTGGTCCATAGTATTTTTTCACCCTGTGTCCATTAACTTTGAAAGTTGGCTGGTTGGAATCATGTTCTAATTCCACCGTCCCATATGGGAACACATTCTTCACTGTGTAAGGTCCTTCCCATGGCGATCTCAATTTTCCGGGCATCAATCGGAGTCTTGAGTTGTATAGTTAAGCATTATCGCCAACTTGGAAGTCTTTCCTCCTTAACCCTTTGTCATGGAATACTCGAGTTCGCTCCTTACAGATTTTGGAGTTCTCATAAGCTTCAAGTCGCAAGTTGTCCAGTTCTTCCAGTTGGAGTTTTCTTGCTTCACCAGCTTTTTCCAGATCCATGTTGCACTCTTTCACTGCCCAATAAGCTTTATGTTCTATTTCTACCGGGAGGTGACAAGCTTTACCATAAACCAACCTAAATGGGCTCATGCCTATGGGTGTTTTATAGGCAGTTCTGTAAGCCCAAAGTGTTTAACCAAGTCTCATACTCCAATCCTTGCGATTTGGGTTGACTATCTTTTCTAGAATCCTCTTGATTTCCAGGTTTGAAACTTTAGCTTGGCCGTTTGTTTGGGGGTGATAAGCAGTGGCCACCTTATGGATCACCCCATACTTTCTCATTAATGCTTCTAATTTTCTGTTGCAAAAGTGAGTGCCTTGATCGCTTATGATTGCACGTGGAGAGCCGAACCTGCATATGATATTATTCCTTACAAAAGATATGACAGTGTTAGCATCGTCAGCACGAGTCGCAATAGCCTCTACCCACTTGGAAACATAATCCACAGCCAGCAAAATATAAGTATAACCATTAGAGGTCGGAAATGGTCCCATAAAGTCTATACCCCACACATCAAATATTTCGCAAGATAATATTGGTTGTTGTGGCATTTCATCCCTTTTAGAGATATTCCCAAACTGTTGGCATTTGTGGCAATTTTTACAAAAGTGGTATGCATCTTGGAGTAATGTGGGCCACTAAAACCCACAATATAATATTTTCCTTGCAGTTCTTTGTGAGCCGAAATGGCCACCACCTTCAGAAGAGTGACATGATTGCAAGATATGCTGAAATTCTGATTCTGGCACACATCGCCTAATTATTTGGTCCGCCCCGCGTTTCCACAAGTAAGGATCATCCCAAATATAGTATTTAGAATCACTTTTCAATTTTTCCTTTTGAGCTTTGGAATAATCCGGTGGAAAGACGCGGTGATAAATCCATATTCTTACGTTAATTTTGTGTGAAAAAGAATGGATTTTATCAACTTAGTTTACACTTATCATTGTGATTTGAGGATTTTGTGAATTTTCTCCTAATTGATCTTTAAATGTGAAAAACATGCTTTTTAATCCTTTAATTGTCAAATTTAATTCACTTTTATTCCACTCAATGCCGTGATGCGTTTGTTCAATGTATTTCAGATTTAGGAGGCATTGATGGTTTAAAAGGAATGAAGGAAGCATGTAAAGTTGGAGAAATTCATGAAGAATAAAGAAAAAATGAAAGTTGTCAAAGCTGCAGAGGTGTATACACACCATTGCTGTGTATGCATCTTGACCAGCACATGCCACACTTAATGGATCACTTGGGCCACATTTTTGGGCTCCAAAAAGGCCTCCAAGCATCATATTTTCAAGGATTTAATGAGAAGATTCAAGAGAGAAAGAGAGGGAGAGTTTAGGGTAGTTAGTGTTATGTTGTTTTAGGGTTTCTAGAGAGAGAAGCTCTCCCCTCTCTCTAGAATTAGGGTTAGGTGTAGTTAGTTTAAATTAGTTTTAGTTTAATTTTTATTATCTCTTGCAAGAATCATATCTAATTTCATCTTCTCTAAATCCTCTTTTAGTTGCATTTCCACTTTCTCATACTCTTGTTATTGAATGCTCATGAATGCTTATGTTGGGATTTTGATTTAATGTTATTGAATGATTTTTCTTATGGGTATTGTTGATTTATGTTTGTTCATGTCCATTTTAATTTTGTTGCAAATTTGGTGATTAGTAGAGGTAGATTTTAGCTAATTCCAAGTTATATTTGAATATGCCCACATTTGAATATGCCCACCATGTGTTTGATAAAATGTTTAGTGTAGTTTTAGAGTAGTTTTACACTTGGCTTGGGGTTGGAAATTAGGTGATCTCGAGTCATTAATGTCCAGTATTGATTGATGATTTAGAGTGTTAATTAATCTTGTTTTCATTGACTCTAGTCTTTTAATAATGCTAAGTTGATTAGGATTTGTGATTGGGGTTAATTCTTGATTAATCTTGTTTTCACTAACGCT
>JASCZI010000023.1:3627-30486 GCA_036250425.1 Stylosanthes scabra
TCAAAGTTGCTGTTGGCCTGTAAGTACATTTATTATTTTTCATCTTAAACTCATACAATTAATCATATTATTGTTACCTAAAGTGAAAACTCACGTGCAGATAGCTTCTTCATGTGAAGTTCACTTTAAAACCGTTACATCATAATTTAGTCAAATCATATGAAGTCGATTGCATTGGAGCATTCACCTTGTTCTAACTTCTAATAAACAATATTCTTTACTTCTAACAAAGTTTTTTTTCCCTTTTTTTTTTTTAGGCCAACTACTGGTGGTGCTGCTCCTGCTGCTGCTACTACTACTGCAACTCTTACTTCTGATTCTACAACTCAGAGGGCAATAGAAGTTGCTTGATTGCAATTTGCAAGTATTATAAAAAAAATAAAAAATCATTAATTGTTGGATTTGCTAGGAGCATTAGTTACCTCCTAAATTCTATTCATAATTCATTTTCATTACTGAGCATTGATTTTTTTTGTATAACAAGGGTAGATAGATCATAGATGTGTGTGCCATTTATGTATTTGATAATTGACAATATGGAAAAGTCATCAATATATTAAGACAACAAAGGATTAATGTTTTTGCTACAATGATTGGCTAAATTCTTTAGATACAAAATACCAGAATGAAACTACTCCTTAGATCAAGATCTTCCTCCATTGATGTTTTCAGAAGGTTGCAGCGACTCTGCTGCATCAACCTCAGCCTGGTTACCCTCATTGGCTAACCAAAATCAGCATGCTCTTGAGGTATAGCCTCCAATGGTTTAACAAGGTGAAAGCCTCAATTGAATCAGTTACTGCATTCAATGCAAGAGAGTGCCCACTTCCAAGGCCCCTTGTGAAGACAAGGTCCCGCAGTGATCTTGAACTCCTTTGCCACCGGACCCTAAAGGACACCCCTCCGAGGTGGAACACACAACATTATTGAAGATCGAGTCATTCCTATCAATCCAAATGCACCAAATTCCAGCTGCAAAGAGCAAACAGTTACCCAATTCAGAAAGCTAAGAATTTGAAAGAAAGCATCATCAGTAAAACCCAAGGAAGTCCAGATTATTATAAGTCTAATATTTACGAAGGATATAAACTCTTGAAAGTTTATAAGTATGAAGCATCTCTCACCCCATCCATGACCTAGCTTTTGGGATTGAGTTCAGCACACCTAATCTCAATTATAGTATAATATCAGAGCCTATTCGATCTCATGTTGTTGGGCCACCCACCTGTTCATGTTTATGTTCTTGACGATCATCCCTATGCGTAAAAGGGGTGTATTACAAATCCTACATCTACAAAGAATATGGACTCTTGAAAGTTTTTAAGTGTGAGGCATCCTTTGCCCTATGAGCTAGCTTTCGGGCATTGATTTGGCCTTGTCACAGTATCTAAGGCAACACCAGTTAACTGTAACATTCCAAGGAGAAAAATTTTCCAGTGACCAATAAAAGTCTAAACTTTTCACCAATTTTGTAATTGTGTTCAGAGACATGCAAAATTCTTTAGTTCAAAAAAAAAGAAAAAGAAAATAATTGATGAATCAGAAGTAAAACTATTTGCGGTGTCTTAGCTTTTTTATTCTTACTTGAAATGCCATTCAATGATATAGTTGGCTACAAAATTTCTTGAGAAATTGTTATCAATCCTTTAGAGGATCTTCCTATAAAATAGTAAAACTTTTCCTTTTAAAGTACCTTTTCAATGTTAATCAATTAAGTATCTTTTATAATAAAATATCTGATAAAATAATCTAATTTAGGAAGATATTGGATTGTTTAAACTAATTTATATTGAAGAATAAAGTCAATTAAATAGGAATTTAATTGGCATGAAAATTTATTAAAATTAATTTAACTAAAGAAGGTAAAGTAGTAATTGGCTTTATTAAACAGTTAAGAAAAAGTAATGCAACTGCATGACAGTATCAAAACCATTAATATGATCTCAGTTTAACTGCAAAATTTTAATGAACACTGAATCCATATTAATCACAAAAAAAGTTTATATATATATATTCTAAGATGGAGAACATCTGCATGAGTATGACTTTATGTGGGGTGGCATTTCACCAAGTGGCTGTGAAACAGACATAGAAATGAATGAATATACATAGAGACAAACTGAAACATACAAAGAATTTCTGAGGAAGACATACAGAAATGAACAATCACAACAATACAGTTCTACAATAGAAGGAATTAATATTTTATTAAGCAACAAATATTCGATCTTGTTTAAATCTAAAATTGAAAATGACATGTTTTTTTGCGAAATATTTAAATGATATTTTTACTAATTGTTTTTATTTCATTATAGCTGGCAAATGCAGGCACTTACATCAACAAGAAAGGAATGTACTTTATAAATATCATCAAGTCCAAGTAAAATTAATCAGTGCACTAAATCAAACTTACCATATCCAAAGAAACAAGAATGGATTCCAAAACAAAACAGCTCCATTTCATTATGTTCCCATTCATGGCACAAGGCCACATGATTCCCATGATGGACATAGCAAAGTTATTGCTTCAGCGCGATAATAATATTATTGTCACAGTAATCACAACCCCGGAAAACGCAGCAAGATACACATCAACCTTTGCTCGTTACATCGAATCCGGTTACGAAATTCGACTAATTCAGCTTCAGTTTCAGTACAAAGAAGCAGGTTTGCCAGAAGGGTGTGAGAATCTTGACATGCTTCATTCACTTGGCAGTGCCTTGAGTATATTCAATGCAACAAGCCTTCTAAGGGAACCAGTGGAAAGAATCTTTGAAGAATTGTCGCCGCCTCCAAGCTGCATAGTCTCTGATATGTGTCTACCATACACACTCCACATTGCTAACAAATTCAACGTTCCAAGGATTTCTTTTGTTGGAATGAGTTGCTTTTATCTCATGTGTTCCTATGTTTTGCACACAAGTAATGTGAGGGAGAGCATAAAGGATGAAGATGACTACTTCGTTATACCAGGTTTGCCGGACGAAATTGAACTCACCAAAGCACAGATACCAGGACCAGCAAACGAGTTCTGGAACAAGTTTTATCAAGAGATACATGAGGCCGAAGCAGCTACTTATGGAGTGATCATGAATTCTTTCCAAGAGTTGGAGCCCGAGTATGCAAGAATGTACAAGAAGCTTAAAAATGATAAAGTGTGGTGCGTCGGTCCGGTTTCGCTAAGCAACAAGGATCACTTGGACAAGGCTCAAAGAGGCAACGAGGCTTCAACTGAAGATTGGAAGCACCAAAAATGGCTTGATTCTCAGAAGCCAAAGAGTGTAATTTATGTATGCCTTGGAAGTTTATGTAATCTAACTGCAATTCAATTGAGTGAGCTTGGTTTAGCCTTAGAAGAATCAAAAAGGCCTTTCATCTGGGTCATTAGGGAAGGGAATCACTTAGAAGCTCTAGAAAAGTGGATTAAAGAAGATGGGTTTGAAGAAAGAATCAAAGATCAAGGGCTTATAATTCGAGGTTGGGCTCCTCAGCTACTGATACTACCACATCCTTCAATCGGAGGGTTCTTGACACACTGTGGCTGGAACTCTACCATAGAAGCTATATGTGCTAGTGTGCCGATGCTGACGTGGCCGTTATTCGCGGACCAGTTTCTGAATGAGAAACTAGTAGCCAAAGTACTAAAAGTTGGAGTGATGGTTGGTGTGGAGAGTCCTATGGTGTGGGGAAAGGAAGAGGAGATTGGTGTATTGGTTAAGAAAGAAGACATCAAAATAGCAATAGAAAAGTTCATGCATGAGAATAATACCGAATGCGAAGAGAGAAGAGACAGGGTAAGAAAGTTGGCAGAAATGGCTAAAATATCTGTAGAAGAAGGTGGATCTTCTCATACTAACTTGACTATGTTTATCCAAGATATTTTGCATAAAAGCATGCTAGGTAATATATGATAATCTAATTTTCAAAAACTAATGGCACAATATCTGTTTCTGTTTGCAAATGTGTTCCACAGTTAATGTAGAGTGAAAATCACTAAATTTATTTGGAAAGCATGTCATAAATTAGAACCCTTATTAAATTTGATCTCTAAAGAATTGATTATTAAAACTTAATTCAAAGAATTAGGGATTGGGGGAAAGGGGGCAAGAGGTTTTGAATTTGTTTGCACAATCATGAAATCAAACATAAAAGTGGAAGAATACTTTAAATATAATCAATTAGTAATAGAAGCAATTCAAGATCAAAGAAGAAAGGGATTTACCGTTTGGAGGCCTCCATTGCAGTAGCCGCAGCAACCTTGAACAACATGGCAGCTGCTATCAAACTTTTAGTTTGGTTTACAAGCTAGAACTATCAAATCAGATAAATCTGAGAAATGAATTCGTTTTTTAGACTTGATTGAATAAATGCTTGAATTCGTCTTTTTAGACTAATGCTTGGTCACCTAGCAATTTTTCTTTTTTAAACAACCACAATAACAAAGCATTCACAAAGTTTTCTTTTTACACAACTAGAATTAAAAATGGAGAATCAAACGGCAACGATTGCAGTTTACAGAATCATTCAAATCAGCCCTTAAAATGTGTATATGTCATTGAATTGAGAAACGAAAATTTGAAGACCTGAAGTAATTTGAAGGTCTCATTTGTATAGAAGTAGCAATGCTCCATTTCTTTAGAAAAGCAATTCTACCAAGGACTTAACAAAAGCTAGGGAGAATGACAGTACTATACTACCACTCAAATGCATGCAGTAAGTAATTTTGTTGACCAACTTTTAAGAAACTAAACAATTATGGAGAAAAGAAAACAACATTTAGTACATGTTTAGAGCAGATAGCTTGGTTTTGTGATCTAATTATATATGTGACAATCCTTAATTGATCCATTGTGTTCAAGTTAACATCAAATTCAATTCCAAAGATGAGATTAGTTCAAACTGATTTTTCTACTTCCCTTTCCATTTCTTCATTCCTAACAACAACTAAAACCGCCATTATAAGCTGTTTCTTATTACTAATCACAAAAGAAGTAAATATTTAGAAAATAAGTAGTTTTATACACCGAAAAAAAGAGGGTAGTTTTATAAAGGGGGAAAATATTTAGAAAAGAATTATACGTGTCCTTATCTATTAGTGCAGTGAGGCCAGGAGTTACACGTACCTTCATATGACTTATGTCGACATGTAGGTTAGGTTTGGTAAAGTTTTTATTTTTCGAAAGTATCTTATAAAAGTAGTTTTTTAAAAGATAATTTTTAAAAATCGTAGCATATGTGTTTGATAAAATGAAATAAAAATGTCTTTTAACAAGCATAAGCAACAATAATTATATTTGATAAAGTAATTTTTAAAATTTAAAAAGAACATAATAGATATATATGTAATAATAAATATAGATATTTATTAATAAATAAGGTTATATTCAAGGTTAAGAGAACCGGATCGATCATTGAACCGATAGAGTGACTGGTTCAAAAATTTAAGATTCGATCGAGGTCGAATCGTGATCGAACCGATTTACTTAAATATATAATAAAATAATTTAAAATTATCATAAAATTATTAAAATATAATATTATTAATTTTTTACTAAAAACAGCAAAAAAATTAGTTCGATTTTTTATCAGTCTTCTACAGCCGATTTTTACCATGAACCGAATCGGACAAAGATTTGGTTTTTGATTTTTCGATCGAACCGGCCGATCCGATTCAATTTTCAAAACACTGATTATATTAGACATTTTAATTTTGATAAGTACAAATTATTTTTAAAAAACTTTTTTTAAGTGCTTTCAAAAACATCATACCTTTAAAAACTGCAAGTATAAGCGCATTATTTTTTTATTTACAAAACAAGATGTTTGCGGTTTTAAAAAGAGCACCTCTCTAAAAACTTTACCAAATAATAACACGTCATGTGAATAAAATCTAGATCTTGATTAAATTGGATCTGATCTTGTCGGTCCCTTGTACAGAATTCCACAGGGTTACGTCTTCAACTCGCTGTTAATCACTTCTGGGCCCACCATTATCTGGCATGTATCATGTATGCATTAGCCTTATTTTAGTATTTGAGACTCGAAATTTGCATAGAATGGTCTTTAAAATCTTAACTACACCAAATTGATTTCTAAACTTTTTTTTATCTAATCCTCATTAATTTCGTGGATAATATAGCTCTATGTTAGACATTATAAAGTAATGTCTTTTCATTTGTCGTTAAAACAACATCGTTTTATACCTAAAAAATATAAATTGAAAGATTATGTTAGATGTCATTTTTAATTATTATTTAAAATAATAAGTGAAATAAAGTCCTTTTAATATATTCTAACATATAAAATAATTGTCACATCACTCCCCATTGAAATCTCAGGACTATTTTAACTAGGCCATTTTGCACTTTCTACATTGACATGTGTACATACATAACTTCATCTCACCCAAGACACATCATTTTGAGTGTAAACAGATTAGGATTCACGAAATTAATAGATAGGAGATGATAATTGTAAACTTATCATAGACGTGTGAACTAATCCAATAATAAATAGTTTACATAATATTTTTTGGGCTTATGTAACACTTACGTCACCAAGAAATGAATGTAGTTTATATATAAAGCTAAAGTCCAAGTACAATTAATGAGCGCACTAATTAATCATTCCAAATTACCATGTCCAAAGAAACAACAATGGCTTCTTCCCAAACACCAGAGCTTCTTCATATCGTTATGTTCCCGTTGATGGCACAAGGCCACATGATTCCAATGATGGACTTAGCAAAACTATTGCTTCAGCAAAACAACAACAATCTCATTGTAACTGTAATCACAACCCCACAAAACGCAGCAAGATTCACATCAACCTTTTCTCGTTACATAAATTCTGGTTACCAAATCAGACAAATCCAGCTTCAGTTTCCATACAAAGAAGAATCAGGCTTGCAAGAAGGGTGTGAGAATCTTGACATGCTTCATTCACTTGGCAGTGCTTTGACTTTGTTCAACGCTGCAAGCCTTCTCAGGGAGCCTGTGGAGAAGGTCTTTGAGGAGTTGTCGCCGCCGGCGAGCTGCATAGTCGCTGATATGAGCCTGCCGTACACGATCCACGTCGCTAAGAGGTTCAAGATTCCAAGGGTTTCTTTTGCTGGAGTTAGTTGCTTTTGTCTCATGTGTTATGATGCTTTGCACAAGAGTAGTGTGAGGGAGAGTGTAAAGGATGAAGCAGAGTTCTTCGTTATACCGGGTTTGCCGGATGAAATCCAAGTCACCAAAGCTCAGGTATCATAGTTACATGAATTCACTGATTAAATAGCATATTGTGTACTAATTCGCGAGTATCAATTCACGTTTTAGAAAGCATGAATAATCGATAAAAAGAAGTGAATAATTAGTCAACTTTATATTCTTTTAGATGCGAACGTCCAAAATCTAAAAAAGAAATATCTAATTTAAGTTCTTGACGATTGTTGACGAATATTGACTGAATTTTTATTATTTAATATTGTTGTACACTTTATGCATGTATTGAGACGTTATGTGTTATCTAATTTAAATTGTTGGCAAATATTGATTGAATTTTTATTATTTAATATTGTTGTACACTTTATGCATGTATTGAGACGTTATGTGTACTTTTTATGCATTGTGAACCGTTAGATAAGTTATATATTTGATGATACGTGTTTGACTGAATTATTTATCGGTCCATAATGTAATATTCATATGAAGATATCTTCATTTGAGGATCCCTTTATCTGTGATGTAGCGTGGATAGCAAATCACAAAATGTATTGGGTTCTATGTAACTATGGCAGGTACCAGGACAGGTGGATGAGGGCTGGAGTAAGTTTGGTGAAGAGGTTTACGCAGCCGAAAGCGATTCTTATGGGATAATCATGAATTCGTTTCAAGAATTGGAGGCTGAGTATGCAAGAATGTACAAGAAGCTTAGAAAGGATAAAGTGTGGTGTGTTGGTCCAGTTTCACTAAGCAACAAGGATCAGTTGGAGAAGGTTCAAAGAGGCAACAAGGTTTCAATTGAAGAGTGGAAGCACCAAAAATGGCTTGATTCTCAAAAGCCAAAGAGTGTGATTTATGTATGCCTTGGGAGTTTATGTAATCTAACTGCAACTCAGTTGATTGAGCTTGGTTTGGCCTTAGAAGAATCAAGAAGACCCTTCATTTGGGTCCTTAGGGAAGGTGCTCAATTAGAAGAGCTAGAAAAGTGGATTAAGGAAGATGGGTTTGAAGAAAGAATCAAAGGTCATAGCCTTATAATTAGAGGTTGGGCTCCTCAGCTATTGATACTATCACATCCTTCAATTGGAGGCTTCATAACACACTGTGGCTGGAACTCTACCTTAGAAGCTATATGTGCCGGTGTGCCGATGCTGACGTGGCCGTTATATGCAGACCAGTTTCTGAACGAGAAACTAGTTGTTAAGGTACTAAAAGTTGGAGTGATGGTTGGTGTGAAAAGTCCTATGTTGTGGGGGAAGGAAGAGGAGATTGGTGTATTGGTTAAGAAAGAAGAGATTAAAGTAGCAATAGAAAAGTTAATGGATGAGAGTAATGCTGAATGTGAAGAGAGAAGAGAAAAGGTGGGAAAGTTTGCAGAAATGGCTAAAAGATCTGTAGAAGAAGGTGGATCTTCTCATAGTAACTTGACTATGTTTATCCAAGATATTTTGCATAAAAGCATGGGAGATAAAGGATTATGATAATCTATTTTCCAAACTAATGGGACAAATGTAATTGCAAATGTCTGAGAGTTTTAGTATGCGTTTTTTTTAGGGGGTCATGGTTTTTTGTATGCTTAGTTGTTGGCTTTTTGCTTTGTGTTTTGAGTATCAGAATATCTTACTAAAAAGGACACTTTAGTGCAAGTCCCAAAAAAAACATGGATAACGTGTGTTCACGAATCAAAAAATATCTTGGTTATTAATCCATTTTCATATTTATGTTATAATTTTTAAATAATTAAAGTGTAAAATAATTTAAGTAAGATTAGTTAAAGTGATTAATTCTTAAATCAAAAACTGAGAGAGAGAGAGAGAGAGAATTAACACAAATAATAAGACCACCATAGAGCGCTGAACCATAAAATAGTCTTATATTAATTCACTAAGGTTGCTTCATTTTTATCCTGAATAAAATCATATTAGAGCACTCCCCAACCTAATAAGGTGCTTATTATATAGTGTCTAATGTCCAAGTATTAAATTTGTAAAAAAATTAAAAAGTCTTAACAGCAAAAATTTGTTTTAAAAGAGCATAAAAACAAATAAATTTTGAACTTTTGACAGACACCAAAATAAATAAAAAAAACACCAAAGAATTCACCCGTTATTCCTTGTTGACAAAGTACTTTAGCACATGAAGACAACAGTCTTTTTCCAATGTCTTTGTCTGAATCCAAGTGGTCTGGCACATTGCAAAAAATCAATAATGTGAGGCAGAGGATTAGGGATGAAAAGCTCACAGCCACTTGTAATGTTAGTTATAAATGTTCACACAAGTAAACTAATCAAACCCATCAAAATTCAGTGCACTAAATCCAGTTACCATATCCACCAAAACAGAAATGGATTCCAAAACATCACAGCTCCATTTCGTTATGTTCCCATTAATGACACCAGGCCACATGAACCCAATGATGGACATTGCAAAAATATTGCTTCAGCGCAATGTTGTTGTCACGGTAGTCACAACCCCAGAAAATGCAGCAAGATTCACATCGACCTTTGCTCGTTACAGTGATTCCGGTTATCGGATTCGGTTAATTCAGCTTCAATTTCCACATCAAGAGGCTGGTTTGCCAGAAGGGTGTGAGAATTTTGATATGTTACCTTCACTTAGCAATTCCATTGATTTGTTGAATGCAACAACCACTTTGCAGGAACCAGTGGAGAAGCTTTTCCAAGAGTTGGTGCCGCCGCCATGCTGCATAGTTTCTGATTTGTGTTTGCCATACACAATCCACATTGCCAACAAATTCGGCATTCCAAGGATTTCTTTTGCCGGACTAAGTTGTTTCTGTCTCTTGTGTACTCACACTTTGCTCGCCAACCATGTGAGGGAAAGCATAAAGGATGATTTAGAGTACTTTGTTTTGCCCGGTACATCGGACAAAATTGAAGTAACCAGAGCACGGCTATTATTAGCACCAAACGATGAGAAGTGGAACAAGTTTACTGAAGAAACGGTTGCTTCTGAAGAGGCTTCTTATGGGATGATCGTGAATTCGTTCGAAGAGTTGGAGCCTGCATATGTGAAGGAATACAAGAAGGTCAAAAAAGATAAAGTGTGGTGTATTGGACCAGTGTCGCTAAGCAACAATGATCACTTGGATAAGGTTCAAAGAGGTAACAAGGACTCAATCAATGAGTGGAAACACAAAAAATGGCTTGATTCTCAAAAGCCGAAGAGTGTAATTTATGTATGCCTTGGAAGTTTATGTAATCTAACTGCAACTCAGTTGATTGAGCTTGGTTTAGCCTTAGAAGAATCTAACAGACCCTTCATTTGGGTCAATAGGGAAGGGAGTCACTTAGAAGCGCTAGAAAAGTGGATGAAGGAAGCTGGGTTTGAAGAAAGAATCAAAGATCAGAGCCTTATAATCCGAGGTTGGGTTCCTCAGCTACTAATACTATCACATCCTTCAATTGGAGGGTTCATAACACACTGTGGCTGGAACTCTACCTTAGAGGCTATATCTGCTGGTGTGCCAATGCTTACATGGCCACTATTTGGGGATCAATTTTGTAATGAAAAGTTAATTGTGCAGGTATTGAAAGTTGGAGTAATGGTTGGTGTGGAGAATCCTACGGTATGGGGTAAGGAAGAGGAAACTAGTGTGTTGGTAAAGAAAGATGGTATTAGAAGTGCAATAGAAAAGTTAATGGATCAGAATATTGAATGTGAAGAAAGACGAGAAAGACTGAGAGAGCTTGCAGAAATGGCTAAAAAATCTGTACAAGAAGGTGGATCTTCTCACAATAATGTGAATATGCTTATTGAAGATATTTTGCTAAGAACCATGGGTGGTATATGATAATCTAAATTGCCAAACTAAAGACCCACTATGTGGCATATGTTTACTATTGTAAAGATAAATAAATAAATAAAATTCCTATGGAGATTGATCTTAATTGTTGAAAGTTCCCAAGTTTTCAACAATTAAGATCACTAGTTAGAACTGTAGGTCTACTGTTATGCTATAATTTGTATATATGAATATTGATGTCTATGTACATGCCTTGCATTTCAAGTAAATTAAAATATTTCAACCAAAACAAATTTATGTTGAAAGCTTACTACAAAATTGAAGTTAATTAGCTTTGCAAGCACATGTAACTACAAAGGATAGAAATGTCAATTTCCCTAAGCTCTAGTTCTTCTCTAGATCCAAACAGCCCAGCCATCTCCTTACCTATTCAGGCTATTCTTGATTGAGTTCATAATACAACCAAAAGGTTCTGTCACTTCCAACCCTAAACCAGGAGGTCTTTCATCCCAATTCCAATAATAGACATAGAAGTTGCATGATGAAGAACAATGGCAAATAGTGTTTCATGCAGTAAATAAAAAGGTTTTCACCTCATATATTGTGTCAGCAAAGGTAGTGCCATCATTGTTTCTGTTGCCTCTAGCAAAAAACACGTTGAAGATTATGTCATGTAATGTAAGAGGTGCGTTGAAGGGGACTTGCATTGCACCGCGGCGTTGGGTTGGGAGTGATTAGCCCATATACACACTTGGAAAATGTAACAAGTTCCACTTAAAAAATAAAATAATAATAATAAAAGAGACTAACAACTTAATTGTAGACCTACCAGATAAAGTCTGTGTCACTGCCTCCTCAACAGAAATGTTGAGGTCGAAAGAACTATATGGCACTTTTTCAATCCCTAGTTCTCTTCAAGTTCATCTTTAACATTTAAGAATGCCTTTTGCATATGTTGAAAACAATCTAATTAAAATGTATATGTAAAGAGTAAGAAATATGTCAAAAACTACTAGATTAAACTTGAGCACAATGGCTAAATTGACAATCCAGACATGTCGATTGAAAAGAAAGCATAGTGCATAGTGGAATTATCTATTCTTTAATTTCAGAGGTGCATAAGGAATACTCAATCTGCAAACCCATAACTAATACTGTCATAGGACAAATAACATGTGCTCATATCATCAGTATTAGCCCATGACAACCAAAATATATTTTACCATTGTTTTTCCTAATAGCTTTGTGTGTGTCCCATCTTCATTACATTGGTTAGGCTTGCATAACGATAATGAAAAATAATGCATGACAGATATGTTAAAGAAAACCATTCAAAACTTACAGTGTTATCAGCTGTCACCATAGCACCTACATGGTCTTGAACTCTTGATAGTACAACTCGATCTAATTGACATCAAGCTGCTTAGACTAGCTTCAGCACGTAATTAGAGTGCGTTTGACTCCAAGAGGCATCTGACCAGAACTACAAAAGTGAAATTTTTGTAGCCAGCCGGACTATTTCACAAGGATATTCTCTGAAAGCCTGATGACAGAATTTAATATATCTTTAAGCCCGATTACTAGTTTTCAGCTCCAACAGATGATTGACTAAATCAAACTTATGTTTATATGACATGCTATAATGAAATTCTTGAGACACTAGAACATGAAATTGCCACTCCTAATAAAACATTGTACCACTTTGGTCTCTGTCAATCACAGTTATTCACACCAAATATAGCGGAAAAGAAAGGAGTTGGTGATACGAAGTAACGGCACATAAAACAGGCATGTTAATTACTACTGAATTATTTTATGAGTTCCACTTTCAGGTTATAAATTATAACCTTTTCTTTTCATTCAGTAAAATAGCATTCAGTATAAAATCTACAAAGAATACCAGAGGTGAACCACAAAGTAAATTTCTAATTTACTAGTATGATGTAAAGGATAAACAAGAACAGAGTCAGGTCTAGACTCAAAAGTTATAAACAACCAGAAGGATAAACAAAACGAACAGAATACAAATATGATTTGATCAGAACAGCTTCAACAAAGGTGAGACAGCTAGCCCAATATCTAAGACCCAAAGAAAAAGCAATTTCCAACCATGTAGGTAATATCAGAAATTAACTTGTAAATTAAAACAACTGACCTTGTTGCTTGCCATGCAAAAGTTTGTGCCTCATCCTTTTTCTTTTCTCTGGAAGCTATGGCATTAGAGCGGTTGTAATTATCTTCCATTTGTCAAATCAAGGGCTTCCCTGTTCTGGTAATCAACCTTTACAAAGCTGATTGTTTATGTTCTTCACATCTGCATGATTTCCTCGAACGGAAAAAAGGCTTGAAAAATCTTCTGTACATTCTTTTACTCTTCCACATTTCTATAAACCATGTATAAGTATTTTGTATGTGTACAAATTAGGACAAATATCATCATCCACAATTTGGTTTAATACTGTAATTGCCTTGCCAAGCTGTTGTCTGTCACATAAAGCGTGTAACAATATATTGTAAGTTTCAATATTTGGATCCAAATTTTTGAAACACATATCTTGGAAAAGATTCATGGCTTCATCTAATCTTCTATTCTGGCAACAACCACTAATCAAGATATTATAACTCCAAACATTTGGAACAAAACTTCTTTCAAAGATGAGACTTTTAAATAATGCAATTGCCTCACCAAGATGCTGGTTTTTGCATACGTAATCTAAAATGATATTGTAAGTGTTTATGTCAGGGGATGGTTGACCACAATAATGCATTTCATTAACAATCTCCCATGCATAAGAGATTCTACCAGCTTTGCACAAGCCATCAACAAGAATATTGTAAGTGACAATGTTTGGAACCGTATTCTTAAGAAACATATCTTTCATCAAATTCATGGCTTCATCCGCTCTATTAATCTTGCAATAACCTTTGATCAAGACGTTATAGCTCCAGACATCAGGCACTAAACCCCTTTCAATTACCATATCAAATAGGTTTCTTGCCTCATCAACTTCATTGTTCAAACAATATTCATTCATCAAAATTGTGTAAGTAACAATGTCTGGTTGTTGACCTCTTTGAATCATCACGTCGCACATAACATGGGCTTGTAACAGCATCCCTTCTTTGCATAATGCATCAATTATTATGTTAAAGATATACACATCTAGCCTGATGTTTTTAACAACAATCTCATTCAGCAATAATCTGGCTTCTTTCCATTGGCCCACATGACAGAAACCATAGATTAATGAACTGTAAGTGACAATATCAGGGGAAATTCCTCGATCAAGCATTTTAAAATACAAATCCACTGCATCATTCAAAAGTCCATCTTTGCACAAACCATCAACAACAATGTTATACATTACAAGATTTGGCCTAACAAAGTGACCCTCCATTTTCCGAAGCATTTGAACAGCCAGTCTTGTTTCTCCAGTCTTACACAGGCCATCGATTAAGGTTCCGTACATAATTTCATCAGACCAAGATCTTTTTAATACTATTTTATCATGAATGTATAGTGCATCCAACATCTTACCGTTAAGACATAACCCCTTCATTAGCGTCGTCAAAGTTATAGGACTTGGCCGAATACCCCACTTAATAAACTTGCTCATCACCGAGAAAGCGAAACCCACTTGACCTGCCTGGCAATAACAATTGATCAAGATGTTCAAAGTAACAGAAAATGGAAGGATGCCCTTTAACTCCATCTGAGTATAAAGATAAATAGCTGTGGCATAATATTTCATCTTTACAATCACTCCCAAGATTTTGGTTAAATCCACAATCGATGGCTGCGGATGCATATCAACCATGCGATTAAATAAAGCTACAGCATCATCAACACTATCAAATTTGTAGGCGTTTTGTGAAGGTAGTAGTGGCTGTGAATGAAGACGTACCCTTGGCAGAAAAGTAATTGATGTCGATGACGGCAGGAGAAAGCGATGGAGTTTGGGGATTGCATACCTCCTTGCATACAACATGTACTCCTAACATAAACAATGATACTTCACAAAATACAATTCCACTCTATGATTATCCGTATTGCTTGAGACCGTTTTGCTACCTTAAGAATGAAGAAAAATACTTAGTTGGGATATTTAACACAACTTCCCTATTTGTATTAAGAATGTCTTAGAGCAAGTAATGATTTATAGGAATTGAGCATCAATAAAAATTAGCATCCACAACAACTACAACTCATTGTTATCAATATCAATATCAATATAGAAATTAAAAGCTAAGTAGTCCCTACATACCAACAAACAAATAAAAATCAATATTTCTAACAATACTAATTTCGTAATTGCCAGCATGAAGTTGCATAATCAAGTAATCAAGACTCAAGCATTAACATATTTTGAAAATTTAGAACAACTTAAAATGTACAATCAGACAAACGATTAAATGAATTTTCTAAGTCCAGAAATCCTAATGTTGCATGAATGGGACCTAATTGCTGATTATTCAAAGAAGAAAAAGAAGGAGGCTGGTGTTGGTGGATGTACCGGTGTAGCACGAAGAAGAAGATATGGCAGAGGCTAGTTGTGGATGAGCAGCACGAACAAGACAGTGGAGCTTATTGGGAAGAAGAAGATTAGAAGAAGGAGAAGAAGAAGAATTAGGGGAAATGTAACCCTAACTGTATCTCAGTAACAAACTCTGCTCTCCCTCAACTGGGCCGGGCCGGGCCGGATGATCCGATATTTAATCCGGTCTGTCATCCGTTCTCTCGTAAAGCAATGACATTTATCTCCTTCTCTTTTCTTCCTAGAGATTTGAGTTCGAACCTCTCCCTAACGTATCTTTTAGTAAAAAAAATTGCCAGTAATTGATTCCCGTTTCTCAATTCTCACTCTTCCACATTTTTCCCTCTTTCCGGTTTCAATCCTAATTCCAATTTTCTCGTCTCAAATTCCCTTTAATCCCAGCTCAATTTTTTTTTTTTACTTCGCATCTCAATTTCAACCAAACTCTTCACTTGTTCCCTCACAGGAACCCTAGCTTCTTTCAATGGCATCCAAGAAGAAGCAATCTGAAGGTATAGCCTTGTTGTCCATGTACAACGATGACGGAGACGACGATATGGAGGACGCCGAAGACGACGACGAAGAAGATAACCAAGACATAGCTATGAGCCACCAGCAGAACGAGGACGCCGCCGCCGCCGGAGCATTCGCCTCGGAGGTAAATTTGATCCCCGCCGACGCGGATAGAATGGCAGGCGTTGATTCAAGTAACGAGGGAGGTGCGGACGAGGTTTCCACGCCGGCGGAGAAGCGCAGGTTTGGAACACCAACGCCGCAGTGGGTTAACGCAAACATGGTGGTTTCGCCGCCGCAAGATCGACGAGGGACGGCGAAGAAGAGCGGGAGAGGGAAGCTTCCTATAGTGGACTATGGTCATGACGAAGTTGCAATGTCACCTGAGCCTGAGGTACACTCCCTTTCTAGATTCTTATGTTTTCTCTTCCTTTTTTTCTTTGGAAGTGAGAATGATGGTTGTGTTGGTTGCCAATAATTGCAGGAAGGAGAGATAGGAGGTAGTGACCAGCTTAATGTGACCAATGGTAAGTGCAATATGATATTACAATGATGATTGAAATCCCATGAAACTTGTATGGTTCTTGCATATAACTCATGCTTAGAAATGACGGTGTGATTTGGAATGGGAAGAGTAGCAATCTTGAGAAGATGATATTACTTACTTAACTACTTTGCTAAGCCTTTTTCCCACTAGGTGGGGTCGGCTACATGGATCAAAGACGTCATTGCGTCATGTCTATCATGCATTGAGATGCGACACAGTTTTACGCTGTCGCATGCCTAACACAACCGTACATGGTCCAAAAGATATCATTGCGCCGTGGCCATGTATGGGAATGCAATACTGTTTTAGGGTGGCTGTCGCAGGCCAAACAACCCTCCCCGTTTATCCGGGCTTGGGATCGGCTATGTAAAACATAGGCTGAGTTTGAGAAGATGATATTGCTTGATTTAATTTTTATTCAAATACACTACAATTGCTGCATGTTTTCTTTTCTCCTGCCTCTAACTTACTACCCTCTCTAACATGTTATTGCAGGTGATTTGCTAGATAGAACACCATCTGGAGCAGTTCAAGTTATGACGCCTAGCAATCAAGCAAACACTCCACAATTATCTGAGCAGCTGAAATCAGATACAATGAATGATGATGCCATGATTAGACCTGATGATGCAGAACCTGCAGAAGCAGATCAAGATGAGCAAAAATCTGAAGATCCATTGGATAAATTTCTCCCTCCTCCACCAAAAGCAAAATGCTCAGAGGAACTGCAGGTAAGTTTTAGCAGTTTGAATACCATTTTAATATATTGTAAAGTAGCATTCGATAAGTTAGGTAAACCACTTAACTTGTCTTGTGCACTGGTTTGGTGTTGGATTTAATCAGATGTTCCCTCAAGTGTTGAACAAGAACTTATTTTGGTAATGATTTAACAATCCATGGTTTTTAATTGCCTCAATCAAATACCTCATGTTAATAATTAGAGGGTTCTATTTTGTAGATCTTTTCCCTCAGTTATATACTATCTAGACATTAGTATTTTCAATTGAATGAGCGCCCCTTCTCTTCTAATTAGTGTCCGTTACACAAGTTGGATTGTCTTGATTCTGTAGTTATGGATTCTTTTTTATTGCAGAGAAAAATAAACAAGTTCCTGGAGTATAAGAAGGCTGGAAAAAGTTTTAATGCTGAAGTTCGCAACAGAAAGAACTATCGAAACCCTGACTTCTTATTGCATGCAGTGAGGTATCAGGAAATTGACCAAATAGGGTCTTGCTTCAGTAAAGATGTATTTGACCCGCATGGATACGATCCAAGCGACTTCTATGATGAAATAGGTCAGTAACGGCTGCTTCTCTCCTTATTTCCTGTTGTTTGCCATGTTAGTCTACATTTTACTCTTTTCCATGATTTTGTTAAATTTATCATGCATACTATTTTACTGTCTGGACCATAGTAGTTAAGCTTAGATAGTGGCATGGTGCAGCAAAGTGAGCAAACCGCAAAGATGCTATGGTGGTATAGTAGATCATAGCGCAGCCACTGCACCAATATTGCAGATACCATGTAAATAATCTCTGATAAACAATAGTTCTTAAAATACAACACGTACTTGTCATCAATAAATGATCAATACTATAAATCATATCTTAACAACACAATCATCTACTCTAAAGTTAAGGATTTTTGTTCTATGAAGCATTGTGGTTTGCCACAGTCATATTCAAGTCCTTACCAACCATAATCTGCACTACTAAAAAAGTTGGCGGATGTGCTCATTTTGCTGCTGTTGGCTACCTTGGTATGTAGATGTCTATCTACATTTGTTGGTTGCAACTTGCCACGGTCTGGCTATTAGGCCATAGTAGGTTATTTATTCCAAGCCAACAGTGAGTTTAAAGTATTTAACAATGTTAACATCCTTTTTAACTGTCAGAATGTATTTTGCTTGCACTACAGATACATTAGAGGCAATCTTTTGGGCTGCAATGCAGCACTACCTTTTATATTAATGATTATACTTCTCATGAAGTATAATTCAATCAGACTAAGTATCTAATGATAATTTCAAGAAGTGAGGACTTCTAGATTTCTCTATTATTTTTTAGTTGTTAATTTTCTTGGTCTTGACTTGGCAAACTGAATATTTGCTATGTTTAGGCTTTAGTTCTTGGCATGTGTATATTTTGGCTTCCATCTCTGAGCATCTGTGTGTAATACTTTTCCTATCTCATCTATTTTATTAATCGTGATTTTGCAGCAAATACTGGTTTTTTCTATTTTTTTAACTCCTATTTGGTTTCCAATGCCTTTAAATAAGCAGAGGCTGATATGAGGCGTGAAAGTGAAAGGAAAGAACAGGAGAAGAAGAAAGCACAGAAGGTGGAATTCATGTCTGGGGGAACACAATTGGGAATTGTAGCAGCAGGTGCTCCCAGGATCAACTTGCCTGTTGCAGGTCCAGAATAAATGTTTTTGTATAATAGTGAAGCTTTTTCTTAGGTGTCATTTTTCATTTATTTATGATGTTATCTTATAGCGTTTTTGTATTGTTTTTGCACAATTGCACAGGTGGTTCTGCTGCGGCTGCAAGTGGTTTGCATTTGGTGCCACCTACAGCTGACTCTATTAATCGGGATGGTAGACCGAACAAAAAATCAAAATGGGATAAGGTATTCATCTAAACTTTGCAACTGCAACTTAAGGGACATTCTTAATTGACTCATTGTGCTAACAAATTTGTAGTGAATGATTTTGTTCCAGGTGGATGGTGATCCAAACAATCCTCTGCCCTCTGTGGGGCAGGATTCTGTATCCACTGTTGGGGCTCATGCCGCAATTCTATCTGCTGCTAATGCTGGCAGTGGGTACATGCTATTTGCGTAAGTAGATAAACAAGCTTGAACTTTGTGCATTGTATTATTGTATTTTGATTCTGGTTTGGCATTTGTTCAATCATATAGGAGAGAAAACCTAGAATAGATTACATGAATTTAACGAGAATGATCCACAAAACTAACGACGGGTATTTTTGTTGTTGGGCAGGCAGCAAAAACGGCGAGAGGCAGAGGTGAAAAGATCTACTGAAAAAAGGTCGGAGAGAAGATCGTGAGCCATCCATTTTACTAAGGCTGTGTATAACTAAAAGTTGTGGGTTCAGGATATTTCAGCATAGCATTTTTGTCTGTTAATTAACTTTGTCATGATCACTGGCATTTTGTGGTTAGGATAGGTCTCTATGCTGAATGTATTTGTAATCTGTATGACTGAGTAAAATCTAGTTTGAGGTAAGAATTAACACATTCTGGACCAGTAAATGAAAAAACAGATATTGGGCAAATGAAGAAGTTAGTTTTCTGTGGAAGGCATTACAATATGATTAACATTATTCCATGCCATTGATAAATGAAGCAGCGAACTCAGGTGTTTCTTTCTTAGAATGTAATGGTTAATAGTAATAATATTCACATGTTAGTTAAAAATCGATTATATTAAGAAGCTAGAAAGTGTTGGTGGCATTGAGTTCATGAGTCATTGGTTGCAGTAATTGGGCACCAAGAATATATAACACTTTTAAATTCATAAATAGTAGAAGACTATTATTCAAAACAAGTTTATATGCATCTTATCAGAAATTGATCTGAATAAAGTGTCAAATTGACCTCTAATAATCATATAACGTATTAAGAATATATTATGTAGAATATATTATGTGGAAAGATTTATTATACTCTATCAATTAGGTTATTAACTACCATGAGATCACCCCCACAAAAAAGCGTTGACTTGCTAGAAAGATTTATTATATATAATATTACAATTAGATCGGTGCTATACATACCTAATACCTCATCTAATGTAAGTAAACGCCTGCAAACTAAAGTAATTAAACACATCAAGTGGAGATTGAAGCTTTTGCAAGAAGAAGAAGAAGAAAATGGTGATGAGGCAGAACATGATTTCTCTTGTAATTGGATCAATTGGAGCAGCACTGAACTTGGTAGCATATTCACAAACACTGATATCACCAAGTCAATGCATCACTCTTGGCCTCCTTCTTCTCATGCTTGCCTTGCTTGTAAGGGAAGGCCTCTTACCTCTTTGATTCATTCATATATATAGTGAAGAGCTTCTTTTGGGGATTTTCAGAATTAGTTGTTTTTACTTAATTTTCCATGCTCCATGTTTTGATTGTTCATATCAATCATAGCCCATGAAACTTTATAGAGTGGAAGGGGAAAAAAATAATTAATGTATTTTACAAACTGCCTCATTTTTTTCTTGCTATTGGTGATATATATGTACAATATATATACACTTGCTTGTTCTTATATATAATCTACAATTTCAGTTTTAATATCTGGGTAGAAAAACAAATTAACTTGGGAGTAATGCTAAGTACACAATAACACAAAATTACCCAATTTAATTTAACATATTTAAATAGCTAATAATTATTATTTTTGTCCGTGGTTTTTTTTCCATGTGAAAACATTGATTGTTGACCATGGAAAATCATGTTCAAACAGCTAGAACATTAATTGTGTGACTGGTCATAACTACTACAACCCAAATGCATGCTTTATTTCCAAATATAGAACCCATTGTTATTGATGCTTATCATGTGATAATAACACCTTCCTATACTTTACTTTTCATATGACAAAGCAAATAGTAATTACCAACTAGCTCCATTTTCTTGCCTAGAGTTTCTTGTTTTTAATAATTATTTTTTATCATCGCCACCCACCAAAATAAATAATGAATAATAATAATATATGGACTGGATTCTAGAGTAAGAGTTCTTAACTAATGATACTAACAAATTAAATATGTGTGGTAATTAATTGTAAAATCTTAATACAATGTAATACCTGTAATACAGTGAAAATTCAGGGCATAAGAACATGGATGTTAACATAATACACCTGCAAAATTCAGCAAGTCAAAATCAAAGAAATCATTATTGAAAACATTTTTTTTAAAAAAATAAGAATAGTTTATAGCTTCATTTTATATATATGTTGTTCTCACTTCTCAGCTAGCATTTGTGTAATTATTATTAGTTGATAGTTGATGAGTCTCACCATTGATCATCATCCCAAAGAATCAAGTGCAATATCGTCAAAAATCTAGCATGAGAGAATCAGGCCTTAATGAAGCCAAAGACGACTTGCCGACCGGACAAGCTAGCTAGTATCTTTTCTCAAAGAATATATCTACAGCTCGCCGCCGGCAAGTCATCCTTGGCTGCAATGCATGGCCTCATCCCCACATGCAAGACATTAGACGAAATTCGGAGTAAAAACCAATTCAAGAAATTAGAAGTTCCTTGAAGAAAACAGAGAAACAAAAGAAGCATGAATTATCATCAACTGGTAGAGGAGGAGAAGGTGAACTTTGAAGTTTGAAGCAGAGAAAGTAACGTTATTTGCCAAACTTTATATAAAGAAGAAATTGGTTTCATACTAACTTTGCTTGGCATTGCAAGTTGTCAAGTAGAAACATTAATAGTGCTATCACCCTTGAAGAGGGGGGCAGCCCAAAATAACTGTCCAATTGTTGTCATTTATGCTAAGAGGATTCTAATTGCTAGATTTGATGTGACTTTGCATACTTGAAAAACCCCAGATATTAAAAAAAAATAATAAAAAAAAAGAGACAAATACCAAGTTTTTTTTTTCTTTTAACTTCACAATCATACTCCTATATAAATTCTCCTAAACACTCCTCTATAACAAGGGAACGTTTGGTGTATTGTAATATTAAAAAATAATTAGTTCTATGCATTAAAACACTCCTCTATATATATATATATTAAAAATAAATAAATTTTGCTTGATTTGATAAATAAAAAATAAATAAATAAATAAATAGAGAATTTAGGAGCATAAAACATTTTAATTTTAGTAGATGGACACCCAACCCACCACCCCTAGTTCAGAGTAGCTTTTTCACATCAACCCCTCTAAGGATCATTTAAGAGCTGAGCTAGACTTAAATTCAAAACAGCATCACACTTTCTATATGTACCATACATTGAATTGAAAAAGTGCTTTTGTCAATTGTGTTAGGTGTGTCTAAATCTAATTCACTAGAAATCGGCTGTGAAAAAAGACATCTGAATGTTGTTTGGCAAAAGTACCTCAGGAAAAACTTAGAATCCCAGCTACTATTTATAAAAAGACCAAAGCATGTTCTAGCATATGATTGGAACACTTCAAGTTTTAAAAATCTAATTAAGTGCATTACTTGTTAATAATTGAGTCTTCAAGTCCATCCTTGTTGCTAATTTGCAAAACCATGCATCTAAGTTTCTTACTTGAAAGATTAACGGTTTAATTTGTTGTTTAACATACATTACACTTAATAATTCCCATAAATACATCTGCTCAAATAGTTTGAGCTACCAAGCAGCAATCGTTTGATAGAGTCTCCAAAAAGTAAAAACAATGCTTTAAAGAACGTGTTATCGTTATACGAACCATATTTAAGCCCCTTCTTTTGGGAGTTAAATCCAATCTTAAGCTTGAACTTACTTTAATCAGGCATTTTATAAGCCTTATTAATATAATTCCAGCCAGGCTCACAGACCACACATGTCATAATCAGAAATGCTTAGCAACATCATTATCTAGCATTGCTAAAACATGATTCCATAAATAAGAAATTTTTTAAAAATTAGAATCTTCTTTTGCAGTCTACAACATTAATTTCTTTGGGGCACAGTTTTCGACGCACCAAACTGCCAGGAAACTTAACAATATAACAAAACAAAAGAATAAGCAAATGTAAGCTTCCCCACCCCCCACCCTCCAATTAGAAGGAAATCAACAATTCATCATTAGCTCTCCACAAAAATAATCTTATACCCAATAAGCCCTGTCATACGAAACTTCACAGAAGAAATCAAGTTGCATTAGGTTAAAGCAATATGTCATCAGCATAAACAATCTTAGTATGAGATATACGCTACAAATTAGGCACCGGAATTCAAATTTTCAACAATATCTCTGGGATGAACAACTCACAGGCAGTAACTGAGAGAAGAATAACATCTATGAACTGTATGGAGATCAATTGACCGAAAAACCGGTGTTTGTAAACCTTTTTTTGGGGTGAATACTGAATAGCTAGCAGGTACTCCAAAAAGATTGCTATTAAGCAATAAACAATTTTTTTTAGAAAAACGAAGCTGGATTATAATTAAGCTAAACACCGAACAAAAACCAACACCGATAAATAATTAGGAATTGAGGTCATCCTTAACCAAGTATTGAATCCTTAGCCAAGTTAATTCTTGGTTAAGTTTGAAAATTCAGTTAACAGCTTAACTCAGAGAAGCTTTCATACCTTTTAATGGAAATGTGTAGTCCCCCATAAAGTAATCAACATCATCCATAAGAATGATTATTTTTCACAGTAAACTAATCCAAAACACCTTTACCTGCTTTAGATGATATAGGCAAACAATAGCACCTGCAATAAAGATGAAACCAAAACTACACCAAACTCTTAACATTTGAGGTCAATCGCAAAGAAACAAACATCATATCATAATAGCTAAATACTGCAGGTCACAATGAACAGTGAGAAAAATAAAACCCAAAATCAATCATACAAGTATACAAGTGTGGGATGACTGTAGCTACATGGTAATCTCAGTTCGGACAACAAATGAACCAGAATAAGATAAAACAGAAACAAAGGCAAGCCAACTTTGTAGGTTCTTGGGAGCATAAGTTATCAAGCTTGGGAGGTAAGGTAAAATGGACATGGCCAATTTCAATAGTCTCCACATATAGGTTTGGTCCTCTAAGTAGATGCATCAAGGTGGGCCATAAGTTTGTCAAACCCTGGTTCATCTGGTCTTCTGGTTTAGGCAGTAAGCAGGCTGCAGGCTTCACATGTATCAGCTGTTTGGATGGGAAGGGGAAGGGAACAAAGGGAAAAGAAGAGCATCAGAATTCTAAAAGGGTCACTGGTCAGAGTAAGATATCATCACATCAATCTCTTATGTACTAATGTGACTGCCTTATATTAGAGGAAGTTGCAAGATAAAAGATGTGGTTAGTGATATAATAGAAACCTACCTGCACATAGGTATCAAGTTTAGTA
The DNA here is from genome assembly GCA_036250425.1 of Stylosanthes scabra. Lineage (NCBI taxonomy): Eukaryota > Viridiplantae > Streptophyta > Magnoliopsida > Fabales > Fabaceae > Stylosanthes > Stylosanthes scabra. The sequence goes on from JASCZI010000023.1 coordinate 28,270, forward strand.
AGCATGATTTCTCCTCCTAGAAACACTGCTCTGACTAGATAACCTGGCAACAGATCTATCAGAACTGACAAATTCAGGAACACTTTAAGTGAAGGGGAAAAAGACATCAGTAGCTGGGGTTCTTCAGAAAAAGATAGCAAATAAGGAAACTTCTAACTTGATTCTGGAAAATACTCAGCAAAAGAACTTCCTAGAAAAATTTCCTCGTAAGGATGTTATCCAAGAGGATATATAAAGTTCAAGCATACCCTTAGAGTAGTGCAAGTTCTGAAGATTAAAACAAAAATTCTTTAACAAGTTTCAAACAGAGACCATAATGTTGTAAAATCAAACCCAGCCATTCTAAAAAGCAATCACAGCAGTGATCTTTGATTCAAAACCAGAGAAGTTATATATGATAGCTTCATTCAGAAAGAGTATAGTAGTCAAAGGTGACAATTGTGTGTGATGACATGAACATGAAACTAAAGGGGAAAAGTTAGATACGAGTTAAGGTTGGCTACCCAGTGCTAGGCCGTCCCAGAGAATAACTTCCATAAGCCCCATAGAGACTGCTGCCACCAAGCTACAGGTTGATGGAAACAAACATCAAATGAGAAATATTAGTTTAACTCAAGGAATGCAACCACGTTATGTTTTTCCTTAAACTGTGTACAAGTACCTGTGAACCTCCATAGCTTCCATATGCATCACCAGGAGCTAAATCGCTAGAGCCTCCATAGCCACTTGAATATGAATGTCCATGTCCACGCCCATGTCTTTTACCCTCTCTAGTGTCATAGCCATCTGATCCATCAGCAGAAACAGGAACATATGGCAGCACTGGAAGGAATGTATTGACGGCACCCTCCCTATCAAAAATATTTGCTCTCAACCGTGTAAGCACTTGCACAAGAGCATCCTTAGCAACATCCAGATCTCCTGAAATCTAATCAGGGGACAGAAAAGATAAAAGTTATAGGACAGAAAATTTGCACCATTTATCGCACAATTTAAGACATTACCAAATTAAAGCACGGAAATACCCTTACCTGTACCATTTCATCATCATCAGATGCAATTTTCGGTAGATTGTCCTTTGACAGGATGCGTAGGTTAGCTTTTGTAAGTCTTCTCATCTCAGTTATGATAGATCCTCCTTTACCAATAAGGCAACCAATTCGGGAGGTTGACACTAACAGTCTGGTAGTGAAAGAGATGATTCCCGAATCTCTTTCAACTTTCTCACTGCAACGCGGTTGCAAGCGCACAGCTGCTTCTATTGTTGGAGAAAAAGTTTCTTCAAAGAACTGGAATAGCAAAACTTAAAAATGATCACAACAGAGAACAGACTCATCTATTAATATCACATGAGAATTCAACAAGAACACTTCAAAAGAATAAAATGAAACATAGTACACTAGGTAATAGATAATCTACCTCTTTTGTTGAAATGGTTATTAAGCATTCATCAGCTTCACTTGCTGAACTATCAACTTTTATTGTTGCCCCAGACTCTTGTCTAATTTGATTGATTATAACACCACCTTTTCCTATGACACCTCCAATGTTACCAATTGGACACACCAGTCGAACAGAAAATTCCTTGGTAGATGTTTCATCCCTTGGAGCTGAGTACAAGGATCGTGGCCAGTCACCTGCTTCACCTTTATACCCCCCATAAGCACCCATAAGAGGAGCTATCCCCACAATTGGAGCTCCTGCAGTTGGACCCATAAGTGAGCCACCAGCAGGGTATACACTCGGAGCAGCAGAAGTAAGCAGATGCTGAGATCTTGAAGGGTTATCATGAAGTCGAGATGCAATTTGATAAAGAGCTTTCTTCACAACAGAAGCATCACCAGAAATCTGGAGTTCCAATCAAGGATACATATTAAACAAAAAATACATGATGATGATACTTTCTAGATATCTAACAACATCCAAAAATTTATAATAAAGAAAACTTGGGAACAACATTTGTCATCAAGCCATCCAAATAGGAAGTAAACTAATAGCTTCTCAACCATATAAACAGTAAAGTGAATAAGAACTTAAAAAACGGATGAAACAAATCATATACAACAAAAAGGAAAGCCAAAGAATGCAATAATCAAGTAAACCAAGTCCAGTTTACCTGCACAAGTTCATCAGAGTTCAAGGCACATAAAGGTAAATGATCATCCTTCAGTATCCGAATCTGTGCACCAGTATCACTACGGATGCTCTGTACTATCT
>JASCZI010000023.1:30496-41194 GCA_036250425.1 Stylosanthes scabra
TAACAGTTTTGCATGTACTTGGTGACCAACATCATCATCCTGATCACCATGTAAGTCCTCAGCAATCACTCTGTCATGAATCTTAAAAAGAGCATCCATAGCAGGAGACACATAATTGCCACTATCCTCGAAAGCATTAGTCTCATCGCTGACGCTATATATAGTAACTACCCTCTCATCACAACCCGACACAGTCTCACCAATCCTAATCTTTGCCTTAGTGTCTATCCTCAATTGCTTAACAATCTCACCTCCCCTACCAATGACACTCCCAATCTTTCTGGCAGGGCACAAATAGCGGTACACAGTGTCTTCTGGATCAATCACAAACTGCTCTCTATCATCACCTGCATTCCTCCTCTTATTCCCTACGTTTTCATAGTCAGAATGCGGATGAGGTCGCTTACCATAATTGCTCCTATGGCCAGCCATCACAGCAAAATCTTGAAATCAGCCTCTATAATCAGGTCAAAATATCTTTCAAAAGAAGCTAGATACCCTGCAAAAAATGTTTCACAAATTGCAACACAAAGTTCATAAGACAAAAATTCTAATTGCAATCAACAACAAAAATATTAACTTGAGATAAACTACACAATCATGCCCAAACAATCTATTCAAGTAGCATCATGTATTGATAAATAATTCAGAGTTGACCAAAACATCGGCATTTTAGGGTTAGGTATTTCAGCAGAAATCACGATCAAGAATGGAATTCCCGAAGTGGCGATTAAGGAGGGGAAAATACAGAGAATTATTTACACGAAAAACAAGATCCATGTTTTATTGGATTGCAGAGAGGAACTAAAATCAAATTTATGGAGTTTTGTTTTTGAAAAGTCTGGTATTTGATAAAGAAACATGGCAGGGAAATATAGAAGGAAAGAAAAAAGAAATAGAAAAACCTTTGTGGAATGTAATGGAATACAATGCGTTTGAGGAAGAAAGTGGAAAGGGGAAAATATGAAGTTTCAGATCTGTGAGAGAAGAGAAGAGAAGAGAAGAGGGTTACAGCAGAAGGAAGAAAGGGGGTGTTGCGTTGACGCTTCAAAGCAGACTTGAACTCGTCGTTTCGTTTCGTTTTGCGTCGTTTAGAACGTGAGAATTTGAGACTCAGACCAAGAGAAAATTAAAAAATAAAGCTAATTCCACCATTTTTTTTTTTTTAATATAAGTTATTATTTCAATGTGTATTATATATGCTAATTGTTTTTTGTAATTAATTTTCATGTATACCTAGCATAACTATTTTTTATTAAATTTTTATATTTTTTAACGAAATTTTTATATTATATTAGATCTGTTTAATTAAATTTAACAAAAATTGTAAATATAATCGAATATTTTATTATATAAAATAATATATTTTTTAGGATATAAATTCTAAATAAATATATCTTATATAATAGAATATTTCATTATATTTGATTTATAACAATAAAGATTTAATTATAAAATTTGATGTGATATAAGAATTTAATTAAAAGGAAAAAATATATAAGAACTAAATTGAAAATTCGATAAAACTATAAAATTCAACGGTAAAGTAATTTAACTATAAACAAATAAATAAGTAAATGAGTGATACTAGGTGTATATCTATTTTACCTAATAAGTTCAACCAAATCGTTTATTTTTATATCAAATAAAATATTATTTCAATGTTAAATAACATAATTAGAAAATAGCATATAAACAAGCTTTTAATTAATATCGAAATTATCTTCTATTTAGTATAAAATAAATAATTTGATTAGATTTAGTTGAATAAAATAGATGTATGTTTAGAATTATTAGGAATTTCTAATATCTATTAAATTAAATAAATACTCAAATTCATCTTCGACAAATTACAAATCAAACATTTTAGGTCTCCAAATGATATTTTTAAATACTTTATTATCTTATAAAGTTATAATAAAACTTATTAAATATTTTATTTTATATAATATACATATTGAAAATTTAATTGAAAGACTAATCTATCCAATAAAAATCAATAACTTTCAATTAATAAAAAATTAGTTGAGACCAAAATACAGGACCACTTTACCTATTCACTCTTTAAATTATTTGGCAGAGTAGCAGTTTTATTTAAAGGAAAGTCATCATCATCTATAGAAAATTAGATAATTTGAACTAATTTTAACAGTATTGTTATATTAGTTCTTTGTTAACTAAGTTAGTTTAATAATATATTGAATTAGTTTTTCTCTAATAGGATATGGAATTTGTATATAATATTAACTTAAAAAATTGTTTTGTATAATAATAAAATTAAAGAAATTACAAAATCTTAAAATTATTTTGATTTTCTAACATTTCTCGTGTAAAATATTAAAACAATATACCAAATTAAAGTCGAGCTCAAGTTTAATCCAGTAGCTTTATTTTCACAAGTCTAACCAAGTTGTCATTAAATTGGACCAAAAAATAAATCTATATGTTGTTTAAATAATTTAGGATTCGAAATTTAAGATTTAAATGAACTTTTTTCCCATTTAAATAGTCTAAGTTAAAACTTTAGTTGGCAATATAAATAATTTGTAACTCCTGAAAGTATTTATAACTTATGAAAAGTTGGTGGAAAAAAAAAAAAAAAAAAAACTAAAAGAGAGTGTCTGCAAAGCTAGATTCATATCATTGCTATTCTTAATCAAAGATGTCCAAATTCCAACAATTTTGAGACGTAGACATAACATAGTACAGAATTTTTTTAAAAATTTCAATTTAGGGTCAAATTTGTCATTAGGGAAATAAAAGGAAAAAAGAATTATATCAATCTGTTTGCCTTTAGAAAATATTGTGAATAGTCAATTTACTCATTTTAATAAAAAAAAAAACTTTTATTAGTGGCTTTTAATAAATAACCATGCTACGTAATCAATAAATTAGTAACCAACATTGACCAATAAAATTCTAAAAAAAAAAAAAAAATATGTGAGAAAAAAAGAGAGAAAAGTCATCTATGAAAAAAAAAAAGTCTATTAGCTAATATTATCTAGATAAATGTTAATTACGAAAATTTTTTCTTTAACAAAATAAGTTTAACAACTATACTGCTATGTTTATATTAAAATTAGTTACAATATAAAATATATATTAAAATATAAAATATAAATTAAAAATAAATTAAATAGCATAAGTATTATACAAAATATACAGAAATTAATTTATATACAAATAGAATTTTGATGAGTTTAATTAGAATTTAACACAATTATTTAATCAAACGTGTTTCATCGATGTTTTAAGTAGTAAATTTGAAAATTAATTAGGAAAGACTAAATTAAATGTGGATAGAGTAGTTTGATTGTATATCCCATCTCCTTTTAAAATTGCTGGTAGGAATTATTATTTTTATTTTTATTTTTTTTTTAAATAAGAGTAATGATGATGATAAGAACAAAACTGGCTTTGGCTCTTCCCTTCTAAATTTTATCAAGCACATGAAATGCCATTACATCGTTTAGCTCAAAATAGAAGCTATATATATATATATATATGTACACACATTAGCTTTGTATTGCGAAAACGTAGATAATTTTCAATACATATTAATCCTATGAGTTTTATTATTATATTAATTCCCAGGACAGATTGGATGAGGCACAATTAAGTCCCACTTAAACCCGATCTCCTTAGACAGAATTTTATTAACAGGAAAGGCCGGAGAGAAGAGACCAGTCTCACTAATTCCAACCTCCTTAGACAGAACTACTACCATAATATTACTCTACAAATATTTCTACCCAATAACCCACTAACAATATATATTGAATACTACATAAAATAACACAGATAAATAAACAAATAAAACTAAAATAAAGAAAGGAAAGAACACATCAATTAATAACGGAGTTTAGCCAATTTTTCTACGTCTCCGGTCAGCACTATTTGTAGCTGATCCCTTTAATATATGAATATATAGAAGAAACTACATTTTTGGAATGATTTTAAAACTAAAACCATTGGTCCTATATATAGGGATTTATAATCCCCTTTGTTCAAAATTTAGTTGATGTGGGGCAAATATGTGCCACCATCGCCATTCACACTTTGATTGAACATATATCTATATGATTGATTATTTTTCCAGCTAGCATAGCACTTGCTTCATAGAAGATCGTTTCCCTCAAATAATTGGTTTATATATATAAATATAATATAATATTATGCTATATTATTTGGTAAAGTTTTAACATTTCAAAAGTAAATTAATTAAATTATTTTTTAAAAGTTATAACAAGTATATATATTTGATAAATAAAAATAAAGTGATTTTTAATAAATAAAAAAATTACAAAAATTGTGCTTTAATAATTATTTTATTCTTCAACATAATTTATGTGTACTTTCAAGTTTCGACATGCATGAATGAATGATCATACTTCGGGATATATTTTATTTATTTATTTATTTATTTTTCTTTGAAGAAAAGGGTGCTGTGTTTTCTTCTGTTGGGATAAATATCAACCATACACAATTATTAAAGTATAAAGCAATGTATGAGTTCCCTTTTTGCTTTGAAGAAAAAAAAATACAATAATATATATTGTCATGGTGTTAAAAAATTGATATCCAATTCGTTAAAAAAAATTTTAAAGTTAACATTTAATCTTTGTTTTTAAGAAATTAAACAAATTATTATAAAAGATCTCGAATTTAAAATTCATCTAGTAAAAAAACAAATCTCCAAAAACCGGCCATACATTTTTATGGAATTAAGTATAATACAAGGTAAAAAAATTAGATAAATTTAACTCTATTATTACTCCTCTTTCGTTGTAAGAGATATCAGATTTGAGATTCATTTAAAAAAAAAATAGATAAAATAATCAATCATAGCTCAATTTTTTTATGAAATTAAGCTTGAACAAAGAAATTTACTATGTATATATGAATTACTCAATTATTCAAGTAAAAGGATAATTACTAGAGATATGTATGCACTAAACTTCCATAAAGAGAAGGAATATATTTATAAACAGTTACGTGTAGACTATATCCAATTAGGTGAAGTGTTCTTGGTCAAGTTTTGGATATGAAAAACTTAACTTATCCCATAAAAAGTAATAATTAATTAATAAAGACCCAAACCTAAAATAAAGAATGCATGAAACTACCCAATATATGCATGATGGTTCTTCTTCTTCTTTCTATCTATATATAAGCCAATGCAAGGTTCTCTGAACAATGCATGAACCCAACCGAAATCAAAATTAATAATAATAATAACAATAATGAGTGAAGAGATGAAAAAGTTTGAACTACCACCAGGTTTCAGGTTTCATCCAACAGATGAAGAGCTCATAACTCACTACCTCACTCAGAAGGTTCTTCAACATGATGATGAAAACTGCTTCTATGCCACAGCCATTATTGGAGAGGCTGATTTCAACAAGTGTGAGCCTTGGGATTTGCCTTGTATGTATCTCAATTATTTTTATTATTTTAATTTCCCTCATTTAATTTCATTCTCTTTTTTAATTCATTTAATTATTTATTCATGAGAAATTTCTCTATGTGTCTTTGAAATATATTTAATACATATTCTTTTAAATATTCAAGTTACTCAATTCTTTGTGTTTTTAACACAACATAACTAATTATGTATATTTTTAAATTAAGAAAATACTAGTGGTCAATAATTTTAACCAACAACCATCATATTATCGAGTTAGTATCATAATTTTATATAATTTACTTTTTGCTATTTTGGATGATTTTTTTATATTATTTCGAATGATCTGTTTTTTACTATTTTAGAATGATCAATTTTCACATAATTTTTATATCCTATATTTTTTTTATTGGCTAATTGTTGACTTATTGATTATCTAGCACTATTTTTTTAAATTATGTATTAAATATATTATTTAAAGAATGTTCTTTTAATTAGCATTCTTTGTTTAATTTATTGTGCTAAATTTTTGTTTATTATTTGAATGAAGGGAAGGGGAAAATGGGTGAGAAAGAATGGTATTTTTTCTGTTTGAAAGACAAAAAGTACCCAACAGGTTTAAGGACAAACAGAGCCACTGGTGCTGGGTATTGGAAGGCCACAGGTAAAGACAAAGAGATATACAATGCAGAAGCACTTATTATTGGGATGAAGAAAACTCTTGTTTTCTACAAAGGAAGAGCTCCAAATGGTGAAAAGACAAATTGGGTCATGCATGAATATAGATTGGAAGGTCATCATAAACATTCTATGTACAATCTACCCAAGACAACCAAGGTGATTTTCATAGTTTTGTTTTTTGAGTTTGTTCAATTTTTCTACATTAATTAGGTATACATTGTCATCCAAATTTAATGTATGTATTTATAACATTTAGACATATTAGTTCATAAAAGAATAAAAGATATAATTGTCAGTAAAATTAATTATTTTGTCAATTAGATGATATATATTATAAAATAATTTATTGATAGTAAAAGAATACAATATTTAATTATTTTGTAATATGTGATACTTAAACATAATCTATTATTATCTAATTGGAAGAGAAATTGATCTCGGAAATTAATATGATAAGTAAAATCTTTTAAAAATTAATTTAAATAATTGAATATCTTTAAAAACAAATTTGAATATTAAACTGTTAATAATTACATAGACTGATATAATAATATGTGGTTGAATATTTATATAAAATAAGATATTTAATATTGACTATATAGGCAAATTGATTTGATTTGAATTTAGTATTTACTAACATGGTTGGGTTTTTCTTTTTCTTTTCTTTTTTCATTTCAGAAAGAGTGGGCTCTATGCAGAGTTCTACACAAAAGTGAAAAGAAAATGAATGTTCCACAATTGATGGATCCTTCGCAAGTAACACTGTTTTCAGACCCAAACAATAATCAAAGTGATGATCCAAATCCAATGACACATGAAGAAGATAATGATGACATAATAGTTGATAGCTTTGAAACTCCTCCTTTCTTGGAACAACCTTATTCTTCATCATCATATGATTCTTCTAACTTAGACACCCTTAACCTTAATCATGCCACATGGGATTTTACCAAAAATGCCCCTAATAGTAATGTGTCCAATCATTCCACACAAATTGGACAAGAAATTGGAAATTATTTTGTGGCACAAAATCAGAAATCCAAGGAGAGGGACTTTGATGCTGACATATTCTCTTTGATGTACAACAACAAAGAAATGTTCCAAATGTCATTTGGGAATCAAGAATATTATGCATGTGGTTCTTTAGGACATGTGGACAATGGTTCCCTATGGAATTTTTAGAAATCAGAATTAGGATTATGATTAGAATTGCTTTAATTTTTTAAAAATAATTTGAGCTTGTCAAGTTAGCTCATTTGATTAGGATAAGATAGTTTAGTTTCCTTTCTGTCTTTAGATCTTGGTCTTCAACCCATTTGTAAATATTAATAATAATAAATTTTTAAAAATGAACTCTTAGTTGTTTGTAAAGCATATCTTTGGCACGTCTTTAGTTAAAGTGGGAGAATCAACGGTAAATTCTTTTTATTTAATTTCATACATTGGTTTAGTTTTTTTATTTTTTATCTATTTGGTATTTGAGGCTTCGATTTGACTATTCCGAACTTGACCCAAATCTCGTAGCTAGACATGGTGAGTAACTCTGGAAACGAGATAGTTTTATACACATTAAATATTAAACCAATTCAAACCACTTATGACAGGCTAATAAGTTGTAGCTCAAATCGCATTTGCTCCTTTTTTCTTAAAAGAGGTATCGAGTTCGAATTTTTTCCCTTCCTAAAAAAAAACCCACTTATGATAGACCAACCTCATTGTTTATGTATTTGGTTAAATTATATTTTTTTTGGTTTTATTTTAAAATTTTGGTATAAACACATAAGTGCTAATCTTTGGTTTTTTTTTTTTTTTTCTCATGCTAAACTTCGGTTTTTGAATAGAGGGGACAAAACCAATAAGATGGTGCACATAAAATTGGGCTATTTATGGTGGCCCATTTACTAAGAAATTAGAAATTTGTCCAAAACTATTTTTTGCAAAAACAACGACCAAGTTTGACCCAAAAGAACAGAAGACTGACTCCAACCTCTGGGTTCGGGTCGGGTAATGTGGACTAACCCACGACAAAATAAATGAAACACAAGACTCCAACCAAAATAATAATGAATCCAGCCAAATAAATACCAAAATTGACACACAAAAAAAAAAAATAAATAAAAAAATGGGACATTTATCCGTTTAAACAAGGATTGGATTCGAATTCAACTTTATGTATACAAAAATATAGTTGACATTAACAAAGAGTTTCAATTTACAATAAATTAATTTCTAACCTGCCAAATAAAAAAACAATTAACATGAAGCTAGTGATTATAACCAGCAAAAATCTGAGAAACTTCTGAAACTAAGTGATCCACTTGATAACTAAGTTAAAGAAAGAGAGAAAAATTGATACTCATATATTCCTCCAAGTATAACATACGTTCTTCTCTTCCTTTAATATAATTTATTGTTGAAATAAATTGTCTATAAAACTTGTTAATGTATAACATTTTTTTATTAATATTTTGTAACAAAATTTTTGGTCTTACATATATAAATAGTGTAATTAACATAAGAAGATCAACACATTTATTATTCATAATAAAAGTTGTTGGTATTATAGAATTAAAGCTATAATAGAGATAACAATAAAAAAGCAAGAGAGAGAACTATAGAGAGAAAGAATATGAAATTCTTATTGATTTCTGGATTATAAAAACTTATGAAATCATAGCCCTATTTATAATAAAAGATTTACTATTACATGAAAAGGAATGAACGGCTATGATTCATTTACTATCCAACATAGTAACTTGATTAGGAATGGACGGCCATGATTTATTGGGTTACTATGCAGTGTATAGTAACCGGCGGCTTAGCCGCCCCACTTGTTTACAACACTCCCCCTTGGACGTCCATTACGGATATGCCTCATTAAAAACCTCGTCAAGAAAAACCCTGTGGGACAAAATCCTGACTGAGGGAAAAAGAGTACGATATCCTGTATGATGAGCACTGCCTCGTTAAAAACCTTGTCTGGAAAAACCCTGTGGGATAAAAACCAGATCAAGGGAAAAAGATTACAGTCTCCCCCTATTGGTTACATCACTTAAGATCTCGCAATCGTCGCATTCCGATCTTGTATACCAACTTTTCAAATGTGGATGTAGGGAGTGCCTTTGTAAATAAGTCCGCCAGATTATCACTTGAGCGGATCTGTTGAACATCAATCGACCCTTGAGTTTGAAGGTCATGAGTGAAGAAGAACTTGGGGGAAATATGTTTTGTTCTATCACCCTTGATGTATCCACCTTTAAGCTGAACGATGCATGCTGTATTGTCTTCATATAGTGTTGTCGGAGCTATCTTTACATCAGACAACTCGCATGATGATTGAATATATCCAATCAAATTTCTCAGCCAAAAGCATTCACGACTTGCTTCATGTATTGCAAGAATTTCGGCATGATTTGAAGAAGTCGCAGCTATAGTCTGCTTCGTAGATCTCCAAGATATGGCCGTGTCACCAAATGTAAATAAATACCCTGTTTGAGATCTACCTTTATGGGGATCAGATAGATATCCCGCATCTACATAACCCACCAGTTGTGGTTTGGATTCATATTTATAAAGTAACCCCATATCAACCGTTCCACGAAGATACCTAAAGATTTGTTTAATTCCAGTCCAATGTCTTCTGGTTGGAGAGGAACTATATCTTGCTAATAAATTTACCGCGAATGATATGTCAGGTCGCGTATTATTAGCAAGATACATCAATGATCCAATAACACTGAGATATGGTACTTCAGGACCAAGGACCTTTTCATTATCTTCTTTAGGTCGGAACGGATCTTTTTTCACATCTAATGATCTTACGACCATTGGGGTACTTACTGGATGTGATACATCCATGTAAAATCTTTTCAGGATTTTCTCAGTGTAGGTCTTTTGATGAATAAATATTCCATCTTTCATGTGCTCGATCTGCAGGCCGAGATAGAACTTAGTTTTTCCAAGATCTTTCATTTCAAATTCTTCTTTCAGAATATCAACGATCTTGGGAATCTCTTCTGGAGATCCAATAATATTTAAATCATCAACATACACTGCAATTATAATGAATCCAGATGCAGATTTTTTTATAAAAACACATGGGCAAATGTTATCATTTTTGAACCCCTTTTTCATCAAATACTCTATAAGACGGTTATACCACATCCTTCCGGATTGCTTTAGACCATATAAAGATCTTTGCAATTTAACAGAGTATAGCCCATGATGATTTGCTTTGGATCTCTCAGATATCTTTAATCCTTCAGGGATTTTCATGTAGATATCACGATCCAATGATCCATATAGATAAGCTGTGACTACATCCATTAGATGCATCTTTAGCTTATGATATGCAGATAGGCCAATCAAATATCTCAAGGTAATTGCATCTACTACAGGAGAATAGGTCTCCTCATAGTCTATGCCTGGCCTTTGTGAGAAACCTTGCGCTACTAGTCGAGCTTTGTAGCGTGTAATTTCATTATTTTCATTTCGTTTTCTCACAAATCTTATATCCAATGGGTTTTACATCTTCAGGTGTTTGGACTACAGGTCCAAAGACTTCACGTTTTGCAAGTGAGTCTAGCTCATTTTTCATGGCTTCTTTCCATTTT
>JASCZI010000023.1:42560-54337 GCA_036250425.1 Stylosanthes scabra
GGTGATGGCCTTACAATTAATTTTCCTTGAGAATAAGTAGCACAACAAAATTCACTAGACTTAAGAATCTTCTGGTTCTTAAGTGAATGGCCATGAGAATTTTCAATAATTCTCCGCATCATAGTTGCCCCACGATGACCCAATCATTCATGCCAAATCATGAACTCATTTGGATTAGTAAACTTCTGGTTTACAACAATATGTGATTCAACTGGGCTAATTTTGGTACAATATATCCCAGAAGAAAGTGAAGGCAATTTCTCCAATATTACTTTCTTATTTGAATCACGACTGGTGATACAGAGGTACTCATTGTTATCCTCATTTAATGTCTCAATATGATATCCATTTCGGCGAATATCTTTAAAACTCAACAAGTTCCTTGGAGACTTGGTAGATAATAGTGCATTATTTATCATGAATTTTGTTCCTTCAGGAAACAAAATCATAGCTCTTCCGGAGCCTTCAATTACATTGGCTGAACCAATGATTGTGTTAACACATTCTTCTTTTGTTTTGAAATCAGTAAAATAAATTTTACTTTTAAGAATTATGTATGAACTTGCACTATCCGCAAGGCAAACATCATCATTATATGTTCTTGCCATCTTTCTCTTTCTTCAAAGTAGATAAAATCATAATCACAATTATAAAACATAAGAAGCAAATTATGTTTTTAGTGCATGTACATATAAATATATATTAATTAGCACATATGATCACAAAATCAAAACATATCCTGGTGGTGAAGGTCGTGCCTTCTAAATCCCTGGATATGGGGTTTAAAACCCATTGGTTCCAGTTTGCTTCTCATTTTTATTTTTATTTCTAATCATGGTATTTCTATGGTGTGCACTAGAGCACCGTGGTCATGCGAAGGTGTAGTCTGCGAGAACCATAGACCCACATGGTTTAATGATTTTCTTATGTCTATAATACTTTCACTTTGATAATTAATCATCTTATTTTAACAAAATCATAGCCCTATTTATAGTAAAAGATTTACTATTACATGAAAAAGAATGAACGGCTATGATTCATTTACTATGCAACATAGTAACTTAATTAGAAATGGACGGCCATGATTTATTGGGTAGTAACCGGCGGCTTAGCCGCCCCACTTGTTTACAACAGTTGGATAACTTTGATAATTAGTCCAAATAATAATGACATTCATGTACGTAAATAATGAAATTGGATAATTATTAAATATCTTCATGTTATTTTCAAAAAGATGACTTTCAATACTAGATTTGACTTAAGCAAGGAGCAGCTCTCGTGTGGGTAGAAATCTAACCAAACTTTCAACATTTTACAAATTTATGGGTTTTTTTTAGGTAATCATGCATTGCCTCAAATTAGCAGAAAAAACAGTTGATGCTGATTAGGGTTTGCTTTATTTTGGGTCTCTCTATATATATAGCTCACTAGCTAGTATTCAAGTGAGTTTATTTGATTCCTTCTTTTTAGTCTATAAGCTATAAAAAGCCTTAAAGAAATTATTAAAATTTTAGTAGTTAGTAGTAAGCATCACAAAAACTTTATTTGTAGTTGACACTGATAAAGTAGATCCTTAATTATTAATTAGGATTCATATAGTTTGACATTAGAATGAAATTCTCCGGTTCTAGAAATTTCTTTCTAAATTTCTACTTCAACTAGTAAACGCCTTTTTTTTTTTTTTTTGAAAAGAACCTTTGGATATAAAAAGGTGGTTAGAAATCTAAATTATTGATTCCTAAACTCATCTTTGTTTATGTTTATTAACAATTTTTTAGTTTATAAACTTTAAAAAGTTCTAACCTTTCTCACAAATTTGGAAGTTCAGATATTAATGACTTATAAACAATATCAAGAACAAAATTGGGGTCACTCTAAAAATATTTATGAATTAATTTACGGATTTAACTATTTTGTGTTTTATTAAGAGCACGTTTTAAAAGTATAATGATAAAAAATTTTAAAGTTTTTTTATGTATTCGTAGTGCATTGAAAATATATAAATAAAATTATGTTTTTAACAAGTTTTATAAAATATTTTCTTTTTAATATTTTTAAAATTTGTCTCCAAGACACAAAATAGTAAAACCCTAATTTAACTACAGAGTTTAGCTAGGGCACAAATTAAAATTATAAATTAAAATTTTTTATTGAAAATATATTAAAAAAATAAATTCTTCGATATATTTATTATATTGTGTTTATTGGAAAGAAAAAAAAAACTTTCGCTTTTAGAAATCTTAACATAGCTAAACCCTTAAAATTTTAGTCTGATAATATTTAGTAGTAATTAATTGAACCGAATTAAAGAACGCAATTTTCAAAGAATGATGAGATCATTTTTTCTATATGTTGAAAGCATGCGGTCGCTGAAATAAAGACTAATAATTGTTGAATTTTAGAGAAACACATTAAGTAGTTAATCATGTTCATGACCTTGTTGAAATTAGTAAACTGCTCTGACCCTATAAATTAAAGGTATCTTAATTAAGCTTATAATTAAAAACCCTCAAAAGTCGGTGTCACCAGATGATGCTTCATTATGGATATTCTTGGAAAGAAAAAAAATAAAAAAGAAAAAATATTTTTTTTCTCGTCATGATGAAAATGACCTCTTTGCCATTGACATGGGTGCTATGATAAATAATGACAAATAATATGCATTGATATATATGCTAATAAGTTGCTAACAAGAATTACAAAAGAAATAAGAGTGTATTATTATTATTAGCTTTTTTACTAATCGGTTATTCAATGAATTCATGACCCACCTAAGACCTTATTTTCCTTCTCTAATTGAACCATACATGGTGTAATAATGTTTATAATAATTGAGGGACTTATTAAAATAACATTTAGAAGATTTTATTACTCATATAATAGTCTTTGAAAAAAACTTGTCCATAATTTAATTTCTATACGGAGTCAGAATTTATAGAGACAATCAATTACATATACATCTAACAAAAGTAATTAATTTTAAAAATCGATCATTTCCATAGTCATAAAAATGTATGAATTTAATTGAATAATTGTGTAAAACTCTTTATATTATAAATATTTTAAAATTAAACTTAATTTAAAATATATATTTTTAAATAAAATTATACTATAATCTTTAACCATCCAAATCAGCATTGTATTAAGAAAATTTGAATTAGAGACTAACGACGAAAATTCACAAAATAAATTTGAAGAATTTATTTGAATTTTATAAAAACAAAAGACTATTTTAATTTAGGTTACAAAATTCGAGAACAACTTTAGACATTACAATGTGGAGGTTGGAAAATTAGAAATTCCCTTCAACGGTAAATTAACGATTTGAGGTTAACAAGAGTCCACGTAACACACAAATATTGTGATATTGTAATTCATATATATAGAATTAGCTAGGGTTTAAACTTTAGTCTTTGCTCATTTTATTAGGTTTCAACAAAAAAATAGAACCATAATAATCGATGTAGCCGCAAGAATTTAATCTACAGTTTTCGTGTTTATTCTTTATTGTAATATTGTTATGATCATGTTGTTATCATTTCTTAAGATATATAAGCACGCTGCAGGATTTTATATTTTTAAGTGCTCCTTACATATCTCGGGTTCTGTAAGACTTGCAGTATCCAAGATATACGCAAAATTAAATATGGGATATATCTCGGGCTCTCAAAACGTGTGATTATTATTTAATTGTAGTCTCACTTCACTTTGATTAACATGACAATAAAATCATATTTTTCATAACTATATTATTTTGACTATTTAATTTTTTTATTAATTTTCTAATTAATTTATAAAGTATCAAATATAAAATAAATTGTTATTTTAGAGTAAATAATTGCATTAATAATAAAACATGCTTTAAGGAAATAAACAATAATAAGTATTGTCTTTAAGAGAATACATGTTTAAAGAATAATGTGATTTTGGATACTTTTATTTTTTTAATTGTTTTTAGTTTTTTTTAATACTTTCTTTACGGATGGGTTGAATTTTATGGAAGAAAAAAAAAACTCGTAAACCTTTTAAATCTTTTATACTAACATTAGCATTAATATACTCTAAATTTAAATAAAATAAAAAATAGGTAATTGAGTTTTTATACTCTTATTCTAAAAACTAAAATAATAATAATAATAATAATAATAATAATAATAATAATAATAATATATCTAAACAAAAAATGCATATTATGAACACCTAATAATGACTTCTATTTTGAATATTAGCTGATAAATATACAATAAATAAATAAAATGATAATATTTAAACCAAATGAAAATAATAATAAATATGACATACTTAAAAAATTTGTTATTATGTATGTAACAGTCCAGCCGCTAGCACGATATTGTCCGCTTTGGTCGGTAGGGATGATGGGCAACCGCCCCCCCACACTCACCCAACACTCGTCAAAACGCGTCATGCTAGGGAGAGGTATCCACACCCTTATAAAGCATGCTTCGTTCTCCTCCCCAACCGATGTGGGACTTGACAATCCACCCCCCTAAGGGAGCCCAGCGTCCCCGCTGGCACATCGATTCGGAACCGGCTCTGATACCAAATGTAACAGTCCAGCCGCTAGCACGATATTGTCCGCTTTGGTCAGTAGGGATGATGGGCAACCACCCCCCCACACTCACCCAACCTCACGGTTTTGTTTCTGACGATAGGGATGATGGCCTAAGCCCCCCACACTCACTCGTCAAAACGCGTCATGCTAGAGAGAGGTATCCACACCCTTATAAGGTATGCTTCGTTCTCCTCCCCAACCGATGTGGGACTTGACAATGTACTCATAGCCATTACTTCTATTTATTTGGATATTATTTAAAAGTGTATAAGAAATAAAGTGATAACATTTAAACCAGACTAAAACATTTTAAAAGTCGCATTAACTAACATTAATATATATTTCGGGTACTGCAAACCCAAAATACGTGTTTATCGTATTCCGGGCTTGCAGAACTCGAAATATGTAAAAATACCTAAAAATATAAATTTCTATTTTATATTGGGAATTTTGATATTTTTTTATTTATTTAAAAAAATCCCTTTTTTCTTTTTTCTTTTTTCAAAGGCACAAAATTTTGTGCACCTTAGCTTTAAAAACAACAAAAGATCGTGCAAACCCTACGTAGGAACAGAACCAAATTGCAACTGAAACATGGCATTTCTGGCATATACTGAACTGAAACACCCTGCAACCAATGCAAAAGAAGATCAATGGCCTACCATTCTTTTAATTTTTTTTCTTTCTTTTTACAATATTTTTATTTTAAATATATTTTTTAATTTCATATTTTTTTAAAAAAATTAGGATTAAAATTTAGAATTTAAAATTTAAAATAAATTAATAATTAAAAAAATCGACTGATAATTATCCAAAAGATTAATTTTTTTAGTTAAAATTATAAAAATTCTAAATCAAATTTTAGATATAGGACATTTTAATAAACTCAAATTAAAAAACACCAAGTTTATAATTAATCTTGTCATCACTTAACTATGCTGATGTCATCATCACATACTCAAATATTTGATAATATGACGTGCTATGGATTTTATTTATTAGAGAAAAGCTAGGCGATCACGCAAGCAATTTTAATTAATTTTAATCGATATATTTAATGAGTAATTTAATTTTTTTTAGTAAATCAATTCAATATCATATTTTTATCTAATACATTTAAATATTGATGATTAGCTACTAACCAAAAATAATAAAATATGTTAATTCTCTGGCATTTCTCATTTATTTAATCATCACAAAGCACAAATTAAAATTATTAGTTACTTAATTAGGAAACCACACTTACTAAATCGATTAATATTATAATTTTGTTCTAGTGATAATAATTATTAGAAATTTAACTAAATGATTTAAGAATTAATAATGATATCAATCTTCTCAATATTAATTTGATGAAACTAATTACTCTACTCAAAACTTAAATATAATTAAAAATTTTATCTATTGATGATTAGTTTTAAACATTTTTCTTTAATAAATATACAATAAATACATTTAAAAAGTTTAAACTTTATATCATTTTCTATAAAACAGAAAATTAATTTAATGGGTATAACTTAATCAACTTTAAGATCTATTATGAGATTATGAGATGAGATAAACCTAAACCCTAATTTTTTTCAATAATATTCTCTAATTTGATAAATTGATGATTAATTCATTGTGAATTTGAGCTTCATTTAAAAATTTATTGTTGGCCAATAAATTACGACATACGCAAGACAAAATCCCTCAACAAATCGATAACATAAACCCTAATTTGATTTATGAATCCCTCTTCAGTCTTCCCTCCCCCTCCTAAAAGATAATGAACCACGTGGGACTTGTATGAGTTTGACAAGTGTAATAGTCACACATTAAATAGGATCATAAATACTATGTTGGACCATAGCAATGCTAGAGCTGGCAGTGATCAAAGAAAATTTAAGGATGGTGTCCCCATTGTCCTTTCCTCAAGAACCAATATGAGTCTTGGATCCATGAGAAATGAATTTAGATACCACACCACCATGTACATTCACCCACATTTAATTTTTCTATTTTAGCCTCCTTTTCTTTTTTCATTTTTATCTAGGGACCCTTCTTTTGTCTTTTCATGCACCATATCATTCAAGATTCCATTGCGCAACCTTAGAGCCCCACCCTCTTTAATTACTCTTTTGCCTTCCAAATTGACCAAAATACCCCCTCATAATAAATTCTATTGTAGGAAAAAAAACAAAGAATTTTATGAGTTTTTAATTACTAGAAATAAAAATATACATGTATCTGTAAAAAAAGTTTGATTGTCTATTATCAATCCAAAACTTATTAATTAAAAAGTTTTTTTTTTAAATTTAGTCCTATGATTTACCATTTGTTTGTTATGTTTAAATGACATAACATATTTATTTTTATATTAATTATCATAAAATTACTTCTCATAAAAATTTATACCGATAAAATTTATCATATTTTTTTTCTTCTTTTGGTTTGGATAATTTTTTTATAGGTTTTCCTTTTATCATCACTTAACTAAAACTTCTCAAGGTAAAATGTAAAATAATGGATAAAAAATTATTTTAAAAACTATTAAAAAAAAAGTAAATTTTGTAAAAAATAAGAATTTTTTATGGGATGAACTTGGTCACAGTCTCCACTATAAAGTGGCCACCTTTTTTGGCGGCTAATATTTCTGTTCCTGGTAAGTGATTGACTAAGGAGGTTAAAACTTAAAAGCCATAATCTCCAAATGAGGATAAAAATAGTTGCTTGGCTCCCCTTCAATTATGTGGCTATGATGTTCAATTGTTCAACGAATATAAATGAAAAATAAATAGAGTCCTAGGTGAATTGGCATTGCCTCTAAATGATTTATTTCACTACTATATAGTGTCTATACTATATTGTAGCTCCATAATGTAAAAATTATTGGATCACCTTTTTCAATAACTCCTATGGAAGCATGCTACTAGGCTTTTGTGTCAACTCTTCTTCCTCCTAATGCTACTTCAATAATTAGTATCACTCAATTAAATGTGAATGGATACTTTAATTTTGGGTTGGGACCATTTTTTAGTTCCATTCTAGTGCACAATAAAAAAACTTTTTAACTGCTCATGGAGTTTTAATTAGTACTAGTATTATTACTGTCACCACTTAAGTACAAGTTTCTCATATAGTGAACATGAATATAACCATAATTAATATTTTTTTTTATTACTAATATAACTTTTAAAGTAAATCACTTGTCACAGCTGCTGTTAAGTATAAGCTTATAGTATAGTTACTTGGAATCTTTTCTCTCCATAATTTATAACTCAATCTTAATTTTTTAAAACTACTTATTATTTAATACTTTTTTTTCTCTCTTAAAGGCTTATAAATCCATTACAAAACTCTTCAGAAATCTATACTTTATATATATATATATATATATATATATATATATATACTCTTTTCATGAGATCTTTTTCTAAGGTTGTCTTTGTACAAGGTTTAATATAGAAATAATAATATTATAACAGTTCGAGGCTAATTTAATTCTAAATTTTTTTAAAAGTATCTCTAACGTTTAATTTAATTTAATTAATTTTTAACATTTTCGATTAGTTTCAAATATTTAACGTAATATATGATTATTAGTTAACAATGCTTTTTCTAATTTTATGCTCAAAATATTATTCATCTTCGTCATCATTATTATGAAATCATCATTTTCCTCTCTTTAAATGATTTCTTTCTTCAAATTCACTTCCTCCTATCCATAGTGGCCACCATCATCATCCCTTCCTCCCCCACATGTCAACATTGATATTACCGTCGTAATTTCTACAAAAGCTTACCAAATATCCACATTTGGTAGATATTGATGGTGGTGAATAATATATAAAAAATGGTAAAATTGAAAAAGAAATATTGATCATATATTGATTATAAAAAATTTGACGATAAGGATAAATTTAAAACTATTCAAAAACGTTAGTAGTGAAATTGAATCAAATTAAATATTAAAGATACTTTTAAAATTTTTTATAAATATTGAGGACAGAAAATATAATTTACTCTTCTGATATAATATCTCACGAAACTAAAAAAATATACATATATAATTTTTTGTCTCAAAAAAATATCCATCGATTGGCAACCGAAATGACATAAATATTATTTTGTAGAATAGAATGGATATAAATCAAAGTAGTGCAACAAGAGTGATTATAAGAATGGGTATGCAGCAACCCATTCAGTAACATGAGGGCTTTAATTTGGGCAGTAATAATTAAGTACAAAGCTAAGCCATATATGCATAAATTATAGCCAGAAAATTTCAGAAAATGGAAGGAACCACTCTCTGCGTCTGAGAGTAGGATGTAGCCGACCTCAATTGGATTTGCTGCCAGAAATTGCTATGAAACTTCACTTCATAACTTACCACTGACACCACTTCATCACCTCTTTAGTCAACTGTTTGGGGTCAAACTACACAATAAAGTACAACAAAATTATTCATTCATACTATAGGTGAAAACTTTAGGATACAACATAAATGTTTTTTTTTTTTGTTTAGTTATTTTATGTCGGAGTAAATTGTGATTTTTCTCTTTAACGGATATGATTTTTCCAAAAATATTCTTGATATATTTTTTTATTTGATTTAATTTATTCTTAAATTTTTTTATTAGTGCTAAAATTATTATTCGGACATGTTGTTAACTTCATCTAAAATATTAAAAATTCAAAACATTTAGGAATAATTTTAATATAAATCGAAAATGTTAACATTAAAGATATTTGTAATAATAAAAATATAATTTATCCTTTAAGTTAAGCAACATATATTAATTTGTAAGATAAGAGTTTTTTTTCTCAAAATGTTCAAATAATACAATTTTTTTGTGCTAGGGTGTTGATGAGATAATTTGGGAGAAGAACGTTAGAATAATATCTTATCAACAAATCGTCGCAACAAAAAAAGAAACATTTTCATGACGGTTATTTCAACAGCTAAGAAAAATTGTCGCGAAATATTTCTCAACACACGTATAGGTAATGATTAATAAAGCCGATGTTAAATGTTTAGTGGCGTTGGTTCAAAAATGTTGTTATTTGAATATGAACCGCTGCTATACGTCGGAAATATTGTAGTGTGCTATTAGATAGATGATTATTTTTTTTTTTAAAAAAAAATCTAATTTAATAGGGTAAAAAAACATTATTCTCATTCTTTGATAATAATGAATCGAAACGGAATCGCAAACCAATGAAAATAATTAGGTCCATTATAAAATTTTTAAAAAAAAAATTATAAAGGAGAACTTCTTACCTTTTGCATGTGTTAGATAATTTTGAATGACCATTAAAGTTGAATCACAGCTAGCTGAGATTACTAATAAAAACTAATAAACCCAACTTGGAATTGATCAAATCTTTGCTTATACACTACAACATTGTCTTTGTCTACCGACGATAATTACCGACGGCCATATGGACACAGTCTCTATCAACGATTCAGCCGTCGAAAATAATATCTTGGACATCGGTAATATGTTACAATTAATGAACGTTTATGAGGCACTGTGTACCAACGGCTAAGCCGACTGTAGGCCGTCGGTAAAAATATTAATATTTTGGCACCAATCGGTGCCACAAAGGCTTAATATTATCGACGGCTGAGCTGTCGCCGTCGCTAATATTAACGTTTAAATTGGCCACGACGGCGACGGCGACGGCTCAGCCGTCGATAATATTGTGCAACGGCTTAGCCGTCGGTGAGCCGTCGGTAATAACATGGAGGAAAAATATAGGCTCCAATATTAGCGACGGCTTAGCCGTCGATAATATCCTCGACGGTTAAGCCGTCGATGAGCCATCGATAATAATATTAAATGAAAAATTCGAAATTTCCGCCTTCGCTAATATTAAATGGCGCCTTCTTCTTCCTCAGAAGCAAACCCTTCTCTCTCTCTCTTAACTTACTCTCTCTCTCTCCGCGGGCCTCTCTCTCTCTCTCTTCAATTTCTCCCTCCTCCGACCTCCGTTCGGAGTTCCGTCGCCGCCATTGTACTCGGGGTAAGTCCCTCTTTCATTTAATCGGTTTAGTTTTTCCGTTTTTGTTAATTTTCTTAATGCCATTGATGCTTTTCTTTGTACCTAACGTGTTTGGTTAATGTGTTGGGTTAATGCTTGTTTTTTTTTTCCAGGGATAGCGACTGCTGAAGTTGCTGCTGGTACCGCTGGTGGGTGGGGATCGTACGAGATTGTGCTGTTTAGGCGTTGCCCACATTTATCCCGACACTACGGTTGGTAATCTATTCATTTTACCTAGCATTATTATG
Source organism: Stylosanthes scabra (assembly GCA_036250425.1). NCBI lineage: Eukaryota > Viridiplantae > Streptophyta > Magnoliopsida > Fabales > Fabaceae > Stylosanthes > Stylosanthes scabra. Next base: position 53,409 of record JASCZI010000023.1, read on the forward strand.
TTGGATACTTTTAAATTGGAATAGTGATTAAATTATTCGGTAACTGGAATAATTAAATGAAAAACTTTATTGAATGTTTAGGATAGAGACTTGAACACGTAGGATAGAATTGTAGAATGGGAGAGAAGAATGAATCTGTGCGGGGGCGTAGAGATCCTTCGGTGTGTTTGCTGTGGAGATTGTGTGTATTTATTCTGTATTTGATGTGGGGAATAAGGTGAATAGAATGGCTAGGTTTAATCAACGTTAATTGCAATGTATGTTAATTGTGTGTGCAAATTATATTTGTTTTGAACCTTTGAATTCATTTGGGGTGTTATAATTAGGGGGAAACTCTGCCAAAATTTTTAAAAAATTATAGAGTAAAAGAAGGGATTAACTAAAGTGGCTTAAAAGTTTTACAAATGTAGGAAAAATCATACCACATATTTATGGAGCAAGATCGTTCGTGGATGTACGATAGGGTGTATTCAAATAGAGGGGGACTTAAACCGTCATTCATAAATGGATTGGACCAATTCTTGGCCTATTGTATGAGCCTTGATGACTATGTTGGGTTTGGAAAGATTAGGTGTCCGTGTACGAAGTGCAAGTGTACGAATTATAAAACTATTGACGACGTAAGGGTAGATTTGTTGAGGAAGGATTTCATGCCGAATTATAGAACATGGGTACAACACGGGGAAGGAAATTTGGATGACCTAACTAGGTATGGGCTTGGTGGATACGATGCAACTAACGAGGATCTGTCAGTGAACAGTTGGAGTGATAACGTAGTTAGGTATGAGTCCATGGTTGCGGATGCTTTTCCAAACATTGGAGAAAAACGATGAAGAAGAACACCATGAACCGAATCCCGAAGCACAAAGGTTCTACGACTTACTAGAGTCAGTGAGGAAGCCGCTTTGGGAAGGTTCGGTATTTTCTCA
>JASCZI010000023.1:63842-75607 GCA_036250425.1 Stylosanthes scabra
TAATACATATTGAAATACAAAATACATGTATTGTTTGATTTATTTTTAGTATGTATTTTGTATTCTAATGCGTATTAAACATTAATGACTGATTTTGATGTGCAAATAGAATTGTTGATATATATAATAATAATTTGAATTTGAAATAATGTTTCTAGCTATGTCTAAGGTCTGGATTTTAATTATGAGAAGATAAGTTTATTTAGACAAAAATGATAAAGTGATAATATAAGGACAATATATAGTGTGTGTCTTTAATTTTTTTTTTACCCTAAGTAATTTCCGGTGTTCAAATTGTACACACAAAAAAATATCCAAAGGAATATTTAGTATCGTCTTTATTGCTGTTGGTTTTATGTCGCATTCTGGCTTCTCAAGATTCAATTTATTGTATTAAGTTTTTATATTTTATATATATATATATATATATATATAAAAAACAAAAAATCCACAAGCAGTCCATAAAGAAAAAGTGGGTAAATCATCCGTTGAAAAAAGCCAACACATATGACAGCTGAAAATAATTTTAATGACAGCTGAGAAACCGTCGGTAATAATAGCGTTGTTAAGAAAAATATTAAATAAAGAGAGTTATGTCATTATGTATTTATATGTAAATATTTATTTTTTAATGTTATTTTAGGTAAAAAAAAAGTTTTATGTAACACTTCAAATTAAAAAATACTCTTACATAAAAAATTACTTTTAAATATATAACTATTATATGTCTCTACTTAACATACTAACAAGATTGTTTATATACCAGAAATAACAAATCAAAAGGCATAACATAAAATGAAGCTAAAGCATCTTTTTTTATGTTTATGTATGTTAGATAGATATAATAGCTTCTTGTTCCAACTTCCATGTATATATGCCTCCCACATATATCATGTGCCCTATGTCCTTGCTTTAAAGATTTGTCAAATCTCAAATGTGAACCAAACATGCTAAAGCATTTGATGACCAAATGATTTTAAATAATACATCATTATGTATACAGCACAATTTCTTACTATATATGTATATGGTTGCTGTATTATATATAGAATTAATCTACGTATATCACTGTACATCTATGTACACACCATTTATAATATAAAAAATATAAATATTAATACAGAAAAATAAAATTTATATGCTAATATTTATATTTTTTATGTTAAAAATAGTATTTACAGAGATATATAATGGTACATAAAATATTATCGTTATATATATTATTGTAGCAATTCTTTCAAATAATTAAGAACATTTTGGCTAATTATACTTTAATTTATATATTCTTATTTCTACAATATCTTCTTCTTCTTTTTTTCACCTTCAAGTGGAATCTTTTTATTTGAAAGGGAAAAAAATTATAGTCAAACAAAATTTATGCACAACAGTTACCTACTTAGATCTTAATACAAAGAGATAAGATCAGAGTACATACAATCCTATTATAAGTGTAATTATTATAAGCATGATAGAGACAATGTTCACTGTTCTGCCTATGAGATTGGGATGGGGTCTATTCATGACAAGTAGGGCCATTCATAAATTGTCTTTTCTAAAATTTCAAACATTTCATTTATACATAAGTTTAATTTTGATGATATAAAACATTTTACATAATCATCTAATTTTATATATTCTTTTAAATAATTGTTTGCGCAGTCAATATAAAAATAATTATTTTTGTCGAGATAGCGTTATACAATTAAATGTGAGTATAAAATTATTTTATATTAATTATATATAGTAAGTTGAAAGTAAATTCATTATCCATATGTATTTTTTTTAGAAAATGATTAAAGGTTAATAATTTTTATTTATATTGGTAAACAATTTTAGTCATATACTTTGCCGATGTATTAGTTTTCTTTTTTTTTTTTTTACATTGACCAATAAAAATATGTTGATTGACTAAGAGCAGACCAAAAAAATAAATTATGTTGATTATATAATTTTTTTTCGTTGATTATATATGTTGAAATATTTTGGGATAACAAGGAATAATTCTAACCTTTTTATCACATAAGTTTTGATCAAACTATTATTCCAAAATTTTAATTATTATATAATAGAAAGACATAAATAATTATATATAATACCCTTAACCCTCCACATGCACCTTATAAAATTACCGGATAATATTGTTTACAATCGAAAAAATTAGTGTATATGTAAATTCTAACCCTAAAACTCACAACAAAAAAATTTCTAACCCTAATAGTATTAATAATAAATTATAGGTTTCACTCACTTTTCGGTTATTTACGTTTTACACCCTTAAATTTGAAAAAATGCTTAAAAGTGGCCAAACATACACTGCCAACTTCTGGTGTAATAATAAATAAATAAATAAAAAGGAAATCTTAAAAGCATGCATGAAAATGTTGGGTACGAGAGCACTCCAAAGTCCAAAACAAGAAGCTTCCGATCTTCAAAGATGTACCATTTACAAAGTCCTGCTTGTTCCAGCAAACATAGAATTCAGAGGAGGTTGAAATAATTAATAATGATTTTGAGTAATGATGAGTAGCTTCTATATTTTATATATATGTACAAAATGGACACTGTTATGATGAGAGGATTATTATTATTTCATGATCTGATAACTTTCCTATGACTCGTGAAACAAAATTAAATGGCAATTAGGGGTATAAATGAATATATGTAACTCTATTATATTGACCCAACAAATATTCGGTTTAATTTAATTAAAAATCGAATATTAGTTGAGTTTGGGTCTAATTGGATAATTCTAATAATGTGGCCCACTTGTAATATCCAATGCTTTTAAATTTTATTTTTTTTATTCAAAATATATTTATTAACAAAATTGATATATAAGATGTAGAAAAAAAAACAGCTATATACGACCCAACAAGCTTTATAAGCTTTCTTAAAAGTCTGTGACATGGCCTATTTAATAAAAAGACTTTATAAAAAATCTAAACTTGATTTGTTTAATAAAATGAAACAAGTCGAGTCGAGTCTGAAACGAACCGAGCCACGAACTCCCGTTGAGTAGCTCCGCCATTCCCATCCCTAATTGTAGTTATTAGTAAGTTTGATTATTCGAGCAAATAGTTATTTATAATTAAAAAATGTATAAATTAATGTTTATAAATATATATAATTGATTTTTTACTATATATGGGACTATTTTTTGGGAAAAAAATATGTTTGGCAAGTGGCAACGGTAGTGTTTTGATTATGAGAAAATATGGTAACCCACAAAAAAATAATTAATAATGAATTAATTTTATATTTTTTTAGAAATAGAATATTTAAAACTAAAGAAAAAAAATCTAATTTAAGTTATTGATTGATGTTGGTTAGATTTTTATTGGTTACCTAATATTATTAACAATGTTACGAAAACATTAGGAAACCCTTAAGGAGCAAATAATTAAGTTATCATCTAAAATAAAAAAATTATCATTTAAAATTGAAAAACATTATCATCCAAACACAAAATATATGAATTATCATTCATAACTCATTTACTGTCATCATACATTAGTTTTAAATATATTGAGTCCCAAAATCTTTTCTTTTATCCTATACAATAGCATTAAGTTAAAATTAATATAATCTCATTTGTATATATTTAATAAAATAATAATGAAAGAGAAATTAATATATTTCTTTTTCATCACCAATGGACCCATAAGTGCTTCAATGCGTGATTTTTTTTTCAGGCAAATATCTCTTAGTATATCACGAAGATATCAAATTTGGAAAATGAAAATATAAAATTGATAAAATGTCACTGACAAAATCCACATTTTTCAAATGGGTTTGCTCCATTTTCCTATGAACCCAAAATTTAATTGATTCATGTATTACAATAAATGCGACACTGTGACTAACTTGTTTATTTATTTATTATTTTTATCTTTTCTTTTTATCATTATTAAGAAAGAGAAAAAATAAAGAAGAAAAGATAACGTTGCTCATTCAATATTCCTTTATTGCCGTGGTCCAAAATATGAGAATAATTGCCTTTTCTACATTATTTTATATTTTTCATTTTCTATATCTATTCTATTTAAGAATATCTTTATGAAAAACCGGCAAATAAATAAATGAATAAATAAAATCTCAAACTTCTTCACCCACGAGTAGAGTGAAGAGCCCTTAATAATAACCTGCATGTGCATGGGGTTAATAGCCCTTGACTATGTGTGTGAATAACTGAATATTGATCTATCATCATGAGATAGAAAATTTTAAAATTAGATACTCCTATGGGATTTTTTTTAGAAAATACAAAATAATATCCTCAAACCATCTCAGCTTAAATCACTAACGTAAGATATTTTGATATTTTTTCTTTTAAGTCTTGATAAGGAAAAACTCAAAAATAATAAAGAAAAGAGAATAATTAAAAATTAGATAAAAATATATTAAAATTGAAAAGGAATAGATTGAAATTCAATAAAAATAAATCACTCTTCTTTTTATATAATTTTTTATTGGTCTACGATATGAATTTGAAAATTAAAAACAAAAATCACTCTGTTTTTTATTCAATTTTTCGATGCAATAAAAGAAGAAATCACACGCCTTATTTGTATACATCATAATTTAATCACGAAATCAATAAAAAATTTTCACTCTACTAATATGTGTCTGTATTGCCACGTATGACTACAATAGATTATGAGATATTTATATACTTTATTAGGTATAAAAATCATAAACCCAATGTTATAAAGTCCAATACATTAGATTCAAAATACGTAAAATTAAATTGAATATTATAAAATTGTAAACTATTAAATGCTAATAACACTTGACATTCCTTTATATTATGAACATTGAAGCACATATAAAGTTTTCTCTTATAAAACTTTGATTTAAATCTAAGAAATCTAAAAATTATGATGTCATGAAACTGCTTTAAAAAAATTTAAATAGACAAGAGAAGACAATATAAATAATTATATTTTTAATATATTTCTTTATGCAATATATATATTTTTTATTTTGGATTTCCATGTGTTAATGTTAACTAGATTAAGACAATTAATGTGTTAGTTAAGGGTAGTTAGTACTCTCTAATACTCTCTAAGTACTCTCTATTTGTTTTTTAGTTTTTTAGTTAGTTTTGCTAAGTTTAAAAATCATTTCCTTGGTACTTGTTTGGGATCATAGAGGTGTTTATCAAGCCTACAAACAAGGGATAAATATTGATTTTAAATAATGCGAGAAAGGTCCACTCAAAAAGGCATTATTGAAATCAAATGGTCTTATAGTCTAATTATAAGAAATAACCAAAATAATTAAAACCATTTGATTCTTCCTCTTAGATGAAAACCTTGAATGGCTCATTTGATTGAAAATATATAAAAACTTTCAATTTCTTCTTTTAAGAATAACCTCCAAAGATTAAGGCTACAATGCAAGTTTCTCTGGATTGTGGAGCAAGTAATGCTAATATAACAAAAGATTAATATCTTACTAATCTTACTATCAAGATCAATGTCAAAATTGGGAGAGTAATGTGGAGCTTATTAATAGGCTTACTCACTTTGAAGGTGATGGTTATATTAGGTTTATTGATGTTTAATATATATAACTAACAAACAAATTGAAAAACACAGGGAGTACTAGAGAGTACGTAGTAACTACCCTTAACTAACACATCATTTGCTTTAATCTTATTAATACTAACAGCATGAATTTTTACATTAATATATTTTTTTTTAGGATTCAGCACTTTACCTAAGATGTGTCCTAACAAGATTACAAATTAAAAAAAATTATTGAAAATATAAAACTTTTTAATAATAATAAACTTATCATACGTTCTAGAATACAAATTAGTTAATTTTTTTTTTTATATTTGCTCATTTTGAAATCTAAACTGTTATTATCTTCTTTCAAAACTTTCATGATATGATTTACTGACATTACATACATGGTTAGAAGGTTAGAAGAGTAGAATGAAGATAATTAAGAGAGACCAAATTAAAATAAGAACTTTGCTTACTTTTAATGTAGATAGAAAGTGCTAGATTTTGGGTGTAAGGATAAAATCGGGCAGACTTAATTTTTGTTTTTGGTAACTGTTAAATGTTTATTTATCTCTACCATAATTAGTTAACCTTTTATTTTATTTATTTATCTCATGTTAAATTTTTTTATTTAAAATTCAACAAGAATTAAACTCTAAATCTTTAAAATTATAAATTCTGATACTATATCATAAAATTACTTATATCCAAAATTTAAATTAATAAAAAATAATATAAATAATTATATCTCCAACACATAAATATTTTAATAGATATTTTCAGGCTAAGTTTTTAATTAGCACTGAATTAATCGTATTAAAATAAAATGAGGACAAAAGTTTGTGTAAGATATACATATGAAAAATTTGACATCCACGTCATTATCCAATCAACAAGAATTCTTATTTTTTTTTGTTCTTCTTACTTCTTGTGTTCTTTCTTTTAATGTCTATGTAACTATGTTTTTTATAAAAAAAAATTAAATTTTAAATTCTAAATTCTATATTCTATAGGATAATATTTTAACATGAACTTGATTATGGAATGCACTAAGCATAATGCTCAATCACATAGTATATATTTATTTTAATAAACATACTACTTCTACACTAAAATTTATCGCAAAATCAGCCGTTAAATATTTGTATATATATACATGTATTATTGAAATTATTTTCTTATATATATTTATATTTTAATGTGTATTTTATACTAATGACTGATTTGGTAGTTAAATTTTGATATATATAAATAGCATAGTTCCTTTTCTAATAATAAGGATATGAATTTTAGGTAATTGCCATATTTTAAGTTATATATTTATGATATTTAAAAAAATTTATTTATTTCAGTAATAATTAAAAAAAATAAAAATAAAAATATTAAAAAATTTAAAAACAAATATAACTACTTAAATATTACTGGAAATTTTTTTTTTTCATAATTCTTCCTTATATATATGCTTGATGGTTATGAACATTCATTTAATTATTTTAGGGTTAATACTTAATAATGAAAGCACATCTGCACATGGACATGGGTTTGGAATCACCAGTGACAACGACAAACCATGCATGCTTATTTATTGAAAGCAACTCTTTGATTTAGTAATATTGACTATAGTTACACAACAAAAGCCAAATTTAAATTGTATTTGACTTTAAACTATTTTGTGTTGACTTGGTGTGTGGTTGGTCACTAGTCTCACACTTTAAGTCTTAAGTCCCTTTAATAGTATAGTTATCTAGTCTGAGCCTTTATATGTAACTATAACTAGCTTAACGGCAAGACAAACCAATTTTTGAAGTTTTATTTACATTTTTTAAATGAAACCTAATTAAATAAAATATGGAATAGAAATATAATTTAGCAATATTTTGGAGGGCAGATTTAAATAATAATAATAATAATAATAATAATAATATCTCTATTTATCAAATTTTAATTTTATACTTGTCATAAAATTATTTTTTCAAAAATTTAAGCTGATAGGAGAAAACAATATGTACAGTTATATTTCTAATACTTCTTTTCACACAATATTTATTTTTTGTTATTATTTTTGGTTTGTATATGTTTTTTTTCTTTTATTTACCTTATCCTAATTTTTTTTAGAATTCAACAAATATGAACTCTACCTTTTTAGATCACAAGTTCTAACACCATATGATTATATGATTATGTTAGATATACACTAAAATCAGTCACCAGTATATAATATATATTAAAATATAAAATACATAATAAAAATAAATTAAACTATATATGTATTTATACATTAACATATGATAACTGATTTTAGTGTGCAAATAAAATTATCTCAATACTATATTATAAAATTATTTTTTTCAAAAATTTAAGCCGATAGGAGATCGAAGAGATTATTTATCTCACAATATAATTGTGTATTTAAATATATATTTAATAGACAATCCAGTAATGGTCATTCAACATAAAAAAAACATTGTGACTTTAATTTGCTTTTTTAGTTGAAATAATTATGATAACCATTTTTTGTGGTACATTATTATATAGCCTTTCGTTTCTTAATTTTATGGGAACACTATATATATACTTGTTTTGGTACATATCTTATCACTATATAATAAATAAATAAATAAATGAATTCACGCAAATTAAATGTCTTCTAATAAGATGGGAGGGATGATATCAAATATCAACATCTAAGGGAAAAAAGTTATATCGAATTTAGACAACCATACTTAATTAAGATTTTGATATATGCTACCACACTGTATGAGACCAATTACATGTACCAATTAAGCATCATTTGTGTTCTCCATTATATGTCTATAAAATTCTTTTCCTTTATATTTTCTTGAAAGCAATGTGACATTATACATGCATGAAAGAGGTTGTTGAGTTCCATATATAAGAACGAAGTGTCCAAATCCACTTTACCAACTTAACAAAAACTAAACAAGAGATAAAATAAGAACGCATCTATAATTGATACATCTGATTTCCGTGCCTAATTAATAAGTTTAGACAATATTATTGTATTATTTATTCTGGTAATTAATATAATTGATACATCTTAACCATTTTTTCTTCTTTTGGAATTTTTATTAATCATTGTTGGTCATCAATTTATTAGTCACGTAGCATTATTGTATAAAAAACATGTGCATGAGCTCAAAGATTTGAGACTGACTTATTCAAGTACATTTGGCAGCTGCTTGGTTTGATATTATATATATATATATATATATAGATCTAATCATCTAATAGTATGATATGTAAAAAAATATTGAAATTTACTTAAATTTATATAGAAGATATTTTTTTTAAAAATTAAAATTTCGTAATCTAATTCAACCACAAAAGCTAACCTTTTTCATAGATATGGAGAAGATTAAATAGACTTTGATACCATTTTAAAATTGAGATTACGTGTGCTTAATTATTTTTACCATTAACCCTCATAATATATATTATATTTTAAGAAGAGTATTCGGTATGCCGCGAATGTATTCCAGCACTTTTAACGATTGATCTTAATTATATATTAATTTTATAACTAAAATCAATCAAGATCAACGACTAAAAGCGTTGGAATGTCGATATGCCGCGATTTTTTGGCATACTGAATAATTTATTTTCCTATATTATATTGTGTTATGAAATTAAAGAAAAAGTACAAAGGGCGGTACCTACTCTTATTTATTGGTGTGAAGCAATTACATGTGTTGACAATGGAGGATCAATCCAGAGTCATAAGTGATAAGTTAGTAACTGATGCTATGCCTTATTTATGGAGGGAAAGGAAATAGAAATAATAGTTGTATAGTTTATTAGAGAGTTATACTGTTTAAGATAATCTGAACTATTATTTGATCAATGAATGAAGTAAAATTAAAGGAATGACATTGTTGCAGATGGAAAGTAAATGGGAAAGGACAAGATGTTTGACAAAAAAACAAGAGTTTTTGCTTATAACTTTACTCAACATTATTATTGAACTAAGTAGTTATGCATACTATGGTCGAACTATATCATAAATTCATAGCTATGAATATCGGATGTATTTATTATGACTTTATGTATATACGAAGGTATTATCTTTAGAATAGAATGGAACATTTTCAGTCCTATACTAACGATTTTTTTTTTTCGATCATAAATACAAATACTATATAAAAAAGACTACGGAATCAACACATTATGACTAATAAGGAGCCAACATATATTAGGAAAGATAAGTTATATAAATTTTAGATGATAACTTATTGTTGAATATATGAGTTATGGATGATAATTCATATAAATTTTGAATGATAACTTAATTATTGGCTCCCTATTAGCTCCTTAATGTTAGTTCGTAGCATTATTCATACTATATATATTTGTTCGTCCAAGAGAAATTACTTAGTATTTTTTATCCTTTTTTCATAGTACATCTATATTCGATGTACCAATACGACATCTAATTCGTTGTAAATTTAGTTTTTATCTAAGGGTCTGGCGCTAACTAATAGCTACTTTACCTACACTCTTTTTTTTTTTTTTATTAACCAAAATTTTTTGTTTGGCTGAACAAATTATATTTTTTGGTATTGGCTGGACGATTTTTTTTTGTATTGGGCTGAACAAATTATCTAGTTTATAATTTTATGTTTGTTGGGTTAGGACTTTTTTGGTTAACCTTTGGATAGGGCTTTATTAGTGTTTGGTGATTAAACTGGGCTAAGCCCATGGATAGGTCTTAATATTGTTTAGCCCAATTTTTGCCCAATTTCGTTTTGATTGTTATCATTGGTCCATTTTTACCGTCCAACAAAATAAACCATTGAGAAAAAAAAATCAAATCCGTTATTTATGATAGTCCAAAAATAAAATATTCTGTTATTTATGTTTTATACTTTATATGCACCATTATAATTTAGGAAAAACTCTCCTCAAAATAATAATAACTCAGGAAATAACACAAAATTTATCAAACTAACTTTCGTCAAAATAATCCAATAATGTAAATTTAATATTGTTCATGTTGTGCTAAAATAGCTAACGGATTAGGAATATTCCAAGAGAATATTAAGTATCATAAGAGAATATAAAAATTAGAAAGTTCCATGTGCACTTTAATTTTTTTTAGTGAGAAAATAATGATTTGTATTTTCCTCTCCAACGAATTGAGGGAAAAATAAGTGTACTTGATTTAATTTCATTTCATGAAGAAATAATAATGGACCACATAGGATGAAAATGCTTTTTGGTGTGAAGTGTGATCACTATCTTGAATGTGATATAACATTATTTATTTATTATAATATGCCATCTTATTTACTAAAAAACAACTCCACCAAAATTATTCTTTAGCAATGATAAAATCAATTCTAGGTATGTAAATAATATGTGATTTAGTGTTATATATGGTGTTATGTCGAAAATAATACTTTTCGACATGGAAAGTAAGACCAAGGATGCCTATGTTGTTGTTATAATAAAATAAAGCATTTTGGAAAATCTTATGATTCGATGGCAATTGAAGCATATATTTTCGATTTCGATATAAGTACATTTTGATGGGAAGAGCTATATTCAATACTATAGTTACGTGTGTTGATGAAGTTACAATCATGGCTTCAAAAAAATGCCATCTGTTATTCAAAATTAGAGTTTTAAATTTTAATAATGATTGACATCAAATGGTATATATAGCCTACATTAAAATGCTTTGTAAAGAAAATTGCTAAGTTCAAATAGGATCGAAGTAGTCTCATTCGAAGCTACAGAAGTTGAAGATTAACACAGGATATGGAAATAGTTTCAAAAGATTTGAAAGAAGAAAGCAGTTTGGCAACTCTTTGGCGGAAACAGTTATTTTCTTAGAAGAAAACTGACGTGTACACGTGGCAGAGGATATTGGTCAGATCAATTTATAAATATAGCCTAAGTTGATTTTTTCGAGGTTGGAATCTTCACTTTCAAGAACACACACTTTACGATCCTCACATCCCAGGGACTTTCTGAGTATTGTCAAAGTCCTAGTTTCTAAGTATGATTCCTTCCAATCTTTTCTCAGTTTTCAGTTTTATTTCCAGTTACCAAACTCATGACTTTTAGTTTTACTTTTGATCCTTTGATGCTATTTCTTTAGTTGTTTATCTTTATGATTCTGATTTTGTGATTTTTTACAGTTTCATATTAGAATAGCACTTTTATTTTTTCTTTTAAACTGTACACTTCGGATTTCTGTGAAGTGTTTAATGTACTCAAACTCTGAATGCA
>JASCZI010000023.1:83092-97396 GCA_036250425.1 Stylosanthes scabra
TGGTTGCATAAGTGGTCCAGATAAGTTGGTTTCACAAATTCGTAATTTGCATCATGTTTTGGGTGGTACTCTTAACCCGGTGAGCGATTTCTACTACAGACCTCTTTCTTTACTCTTTGCTGATTTATGTTGTGCAATTCTGTCTGTGTGGAAGGTTATATTACTAGATTGTGTTGTAAACTTAGTTCAACATGTTTTCAATTAACAGAATGCTGCATACCTAATCATTAGAGGCATGAAAACGCTGCATCTTCGTGTACAGCAGCAGAATTCAACAGGGTTGAGGATGGCCAAAATTTTAGAGGCACATCCTAAGGTACTTGCTACCTGCGACTTGCTTGTATTTATAATCTGCTTTTGGAAAATAAGTATTTTGATTTTTAAAATTAATCTGTACTTGAGATCTTAAACACATCTATGGTTGAACTATATTGTCAAACTTTTCTTTTTCCTATCCATCAAAGTTACATTTATGTTTTCTGTATGGTGTTCATGATGCCATACATCTATGTTTTTACATTTTATGATGTAATTTTCTCCTATATAGACTATAATCAGTAAAGTACATGTTAGTGGCACGATGGATAAATGATAGAAATACTGAGCCTGTGATCTTATGTGAACAGGTGAAGCGTGTCTACTATCCAGGCTTGCCAAGTCATCCCGAACACGAGCTTGCCAAAAGGCAGATGACTGGCTTTGGTGGTGTTGTCAGTTTTGAGGTGGTTTTTTTTTTTTTTTTACTCCCATATGTGGTTGTTACCAGCAATCATTTTCGTCTTTAATACACTGTTGTCGGCATTATTATTTGCTCATTTAGGATATTTTTCTTGAAAATTATGCAGATTGATGGGGACCTAATGACCACCATAAAGTTTGTTGATTCGCTGAAAATTCCATATATAGCTCCATCTTTCGGTGGCTGTGAGAGCATTGTGGATCAACCTGCCATTATGTCTTACTGGTATTTGCTCTAATTCCTTGTCATGAGCAATGATATAAATCAAAGCTACTACCCATAATTGGGGTTGAGGTCCTACATGGATGTGATCCGTTTGTTGCAAGCATCTTTAGTGGTCCTACTATTTTGATTTATTGTCTCAATTATGTTTTGGTTTTTGCCTTTTTAGTCCTTACAATGTATCTTCTTGCAAACAGGGATCTTCCTCAGTCTGAAAGGGCCAAGTATGGGATTCATGACAACTTGGTTCGCTTCAGCTTTGGAGTTGAAGACTTTGAAGATTTGAAGGATGATGTCCTGCAGGCTCTGGAAGCCATATAGAGATTTGGTCACACCATCTTCACCTACCCATTTTGAGTGTTTTTTTCTCTTCCTTTTTAGTTTTTACTTTAATCTCATTAATATGGTGAGTCAATTGAATTTGATCACTGAATGTTCTGTTTAGGGCATTACCGTATTTCTATCTACTTTGATTGTTGTTGTAATGAGTTGCTTAAACCTCATCTGTTTCCTCATTATTAAGAATAAATTCATTGGACGGAGCTTATAAAGCGAATCTCAAATGGACATTTCTGGAATCTCTTTAGTCTTGAATCTAGAATTCATTTGATTTGGAAATCAAATCTCTTAGTTTGAATACATGCAAAATAGAGATTCATCTGTTTGGAATACATATCAAATAGTAATTTTTTTAAAAAAAATTGTATATTAAAATTGTAAACCTATATAAACATTAATTTGTATTCCAAATAAATTTGTATTTTATATAATTTTTTTGGCAAAGTTTATTTTGCATAAAATTTCAAAATTATTTTATTCCAAATAGTTTTTAGTGGAATAATTATGCTTTAAACGTTCAATAATTAAACTTATATCAATAAAACAGATGGAGTATAAAATTCATATCGATATTTATAAGATAGTAGTATAGTACTAAGTACTAACGTCTTGTCCCCGTGAAATTGATAACAATAATTAATGGAGCTTCGAGCAATTAATTAAACTGAATTATTGCACTCCTTTGTGATGCTTCATGCTTCTCTTGAATGAGTTATAATCTGCTAATAATCTGACGGCAAGTCCCTTATTGATATCCTCCACGTAATTTCCCATGATCTGTTAGTCAACAAATAAATTAATTAACAAATTAAAAATATTATATACACTCCAAAAAATAATTATTTTATATATGGTAATATTACGTGTACTGCATATCATTTTTAATACGGAAAATATATAAATATTAGCACAGAAATTTTATTTTTTTATCCTAATATTTACATTTTTTCTATTATAAATGATATAGGAGGTATACACTATTATATATATGTATATCATAATCAAATTACACTATCCAAAAAATAAATTAGTCTTCTCTGTTAATCAGATTAAATGGTGTCTACATCTCCAAACACATATATTTGAAAATATATACGTAATTTAACTTAATTTTAATATTTTTTTTTTAATTTTTATGTGTATTTTATATTAATAGTTAATTTTGGTGTGCACTTATCATAGTTGAAAATCTCGTTTTTAAGTTATAATATATAAGTCCTTTAATAAAAGGATAATTCATTTGAGACTGAGAATACCAAAAGATTTAGGGAATGAAGAGAATGTGAGGATTTGGAAAAATTCTAACCGATTGTAAAATGTTTTGCAAGATATGTTGTGGAACCCAAGCAAGCAGAGGAGGAAAATCAAGAGTTAAATTAATGAGTAGCTGATTCTTCACCAATGTATTAGCTCCTTTCTTTTCAAGGTAGAGTGCTCCATTTGCATTCAGATTGAAATCACATGGAAGGTAATCACCATTAAGGCCTTTAAGTTCCCACCTTTTCTTCAAACAAAAAGGCACCCCATACATCAATTATTGGGCATGTTAGTTATAGGACTATATACAATAAGAATGAAGAATTACTTACAATATTAATGTCAAGAAGTTTTGTGACCTGGCCAGGAATCTCAGGTGGATAATCTTCAGCATTAGATATGCACCTTGCTGAAATGTCTAGTATTGGGTGGAATGTTAAGAACAACACTTGTATGGGACTCAACCTAACTCTCCACATTTCCTGTCACACAAAATGTTAACCAAACATTTTTTGGATGAATATAATGATATTATTCACATGGTCTCAAATTTATGTAAAATCCTAAATAAGATGAATTGTACTCTAAAAAATACCAAACACGACAGGGACATGGACACGACACACGACATCCAGACATAGCATATATATATAAAATATAGGTAATACTATTACATGTATCATTGTTCAGCTCCATGCATCTCATTTACAATACAGAAAAACGGAAAATATAAACATCAGCAGAGAAAAATAAAATTCACAAAAACAAACGATAGTACGAAAACAGTTACCTATAGTTAAAAATAGTGTACCTCAAAAAAAATGTATGGAAGTGTTTATTGTAATACATAGATTAATTCTAAAATATGTTATTTGTTAACGGAAAAAAGTCTATTCTCGATTTTTTTTTAATATTTAACCTAAGTAAAGTACCTGGTTAAGCTGGTGGGTTGTTGATTTTTCTGGAAATATAACTCTGATTACTCGACCCTTGTCCTCCATATATTGATCAAACGATGAAGCCTACAAAAGACAACTAGTTAATTAACAGTAATCAGATGTATATAATATGCTAAAGGATCATTGTATGCATGACATATAATATAATATAATATACCCCAGAATTATTAGGTAGCTGAAGAAGAGGAAGTTGATGAGAATTGCTTCTATGGGAAAAGGAGAAGCTTCTCTTATTCATGCAACCCAAATTCCCTGAGCTAGATGAGGATGATGCAACACAATAATGAAGAAACTTGTGTTTCTTTAGTGAGAAATTATTGGTGCACGAAGAAAACCATGGTTGGAAGAGAACGGTTATGCTTGCCATAATAATAATAATAATAATAATAATAATAATAATAATAATTCACATGTAACGTAAATGTATCTTCACATGCTATATATATAGAATATAATTGGTCGTATATTACGGTTTCTAATTAATTAACATTCATAAATATTAAATAGACATCATATATATGCAAATGGAACAACTAACGATACGATATCCATTACCAAAATTTTATTTTATTGGAAGTAATAATTAATAGGAGTAACACTGCAGTGGCGGTAAGGCATAATAATAAAGAAATTATTATTACAAGTGGTTTTTTTTTTTTAACTAGTTTCTTGGAAAAAATAAAATTAGTTCTAAAAATACAAAAATAAAAAAGAATTTATAGAAAAGGGTGATAAAACAAGTAAATTTATTTTTTCCCCTCAAAATAAAGTGCCAGGTGTTTTGGACTGGACAACTTGAAGACATTAATATAATTTAATAATATTATTAGTAGTTACTAATATAAAATACTTCACATACATTATTAATTAATTATACTATTTCTTCAAGGGTGATGAAAGTCACCGTTTCAATTGATTTAATTTATTGATCATTCAGAATTGAATTGAGATCCTCTTTAATTATTATTTTATTTTTCAAGTAAAGGAGAATATAATTAGATAAATACTGATTTTGAGGTAGTTTTATATAATAGTTTTATTATTCAATTATATGTTCGGAATTGTTAAATACTTCTACTTAATTATTATGGTACATAGGATTGAATTACTGCATCAAGCTTTTCTTTTTTTTTTTCTTTTAAGTATTTGTTGCTGGTTAATGAATTGCTGCATGCAGGATTCGAGCCGCGATATTTTTATAAATGGACTAGGAAACTAATCAATAAAGCAACCTAAGTTGGTTAAAAAATAAAAACACAGACAAGTAACATTGGTGTTATATATCAATATAATAATTTAAATTCATCTCAAAATATGAGGTGTCCGAGGAGCAAACCATTATGGGAAATTGGAACGGATCAAGGATAATAATAATAATAATAATAATAATAATAATAATAATAATAATAATAATAATAATAATAATAATAATAATAATAATAATAATAATAATAATATTATATATAGCATGGGATGAACAAGTTCATTTGTTTATGTTACTAATTTATTGTATTGTTTGTAACATGTTTCCCAAAGCAAAGTGGTTGGTGGATGGTGCAAGCAAAATGAATCCATGATTTGTCTGAATCAAAACCCACACAAAGATTATGACCATTGATACATGCTTTGCAAGAAATAATGGAGAATGAAAAGGAGATGGGAGGGGGAAAAATGAAGGGAATAAATTTGTGAAAAAATTATATATATGTAATTTATTTAAATTATGTTCATGTTATTTGAATAAGTTTGAGAGTTTAAATTAGGGTCTCAATTTCTGATTAATTGAATTTAAGTTTTACAGTTGATTATTAATACGTTAAGCAATGAAACTAATTTTTTTTTTTGGTAAAATTCAAATTAAACTAAACTAAACTTTTTTTGTTACTATTATTATTTGTTGTTTACTACTAATAATATATGATGTTATCAATGTTTCGTTTGCTCAATTTATTTTATTTTGCACTCATTCTTATTTTTTATTAGATATTATTTAAAAAAAAATTTGGTATTATTTATTTATTTATTTTTGGTATTATTTTGCACTTATTCTTATTATTTAATTTTTTTTGTTAGCAATGTTTTGGATATTATTTAATTTTTAACCCGATAAATGTTTTGGACTGGGCCCATAATTATTTACTGGATATTGTTATTGTGCTTCTCATGTTTGGGCTTCTAGGCCCAACATCCAAAATGCTCTTTCAGCTTTTATTTAGAAAATTGGGCTTTGGCCCTGTTTTAATACAAAAATAGTTTATTGAGCATATAGGTACACCATTCTACCACAAAAACATGTCACACCATATTTGTCAAAAACAAAAGGAGGCAAACAAATTTAAAATTTTATAAAACAAGAACTAACTTCTATCCATCTTCTGCTGCTTACAAGTTTAAAGACTTGATAATCTTTCCAAGTTTAATCGTTTATTTCAGAAAATGTTTCAAGAAAAAAAAAATTAACTTTTCAATTTTATAAATGTTAAACAATGCCAACCTATTATTGGTTATACTTTTCATGAGTTATTGAAATAAAAGGAAAATATCGAAAGCACTTAAATACAAAAGTTTTCTTTATAGCTTTTATATTGAAAATTTCCAAAACTAGGGTATATTTGGTTTTCGTTTTTATTTCTAATGTTTACTATCTTTCATAATTTTATGAAGAAAAAAAAAATGAAGGTAAAGAAAAAAAAATAGAATTTTGTTATTTTCACTAGCTATGCTCTCTCTATGTACAAAATCCTAAAAAAATTACTAAAAAGAAAACTTAGAAGATGAAAACACAAATTCAAATATTTTCTTTGTATGAAAAATTCTCTCATTCTACATTAATTACTTCGTTGACTATTTTGTTGAAATATTTTAGTTATTCACTAGAATTTTATTCAACAGTGATCGTTTCATACTTTCATGTATCAATTATATAATGCCATTTATAATCTATTAATGCCTTTAAGATTGATAATATGCCCCAGTGTATATGTTGGTTGTGGGACAGACACATAATTATTTATGTATTTTCTATTTTAAAATTTATTTTTACAAACAAAAAAATAATTCGATATATTTTTTTTATTATTATTATTTGCGTAAATTGGTTGTCTAATATTCGAATCTTTTCATACTTTTGAAGAAAAAGTAATATGTTAACATCATCTGATATTGGTTATGTATTTGTTTTGGTAGACATATTAGTTGGTTATGTTATGTATATATGAGATAGCATTAATATTCGGAAAAATGAAGGAACGAACACATTATGATTAATAAGAAGTCGATATATAGTTATATATGATAATTTATATAAATTAGGGATGATAACTTAATTTTGGATATATGAATTAGGGATGATAACTTATATAAATTTTGGATGATAATTTAATTATTGGCTTTCTAAAGGCTCTTATTTCGTAATATTCCGAAACACTGTTCTAATATTCGAATTTTATGCGAATTTTTTAAGAAAAAGAATGTAACATGTTAACATCGTCTTATATTTTCATCAAATCGTCGGCAAGCGTCAAACACCACACTATTTTTACATGCCTGCACAGGAGTTTCTCTGTTCAATAATGCATCATTAATTTTTTTTTATTTATATAAACTACAAAATTGTTAATTATTCTTTTTTCTTTTTCCTGATCTCATATTTTTTGTGAATGCGTCTCTGACTTTTAATATATTTTATATTAATTTTAGTGACTAATTTTTAATAATTTTATGAAGTTCTAATTTAGTAATGTTTAAATACCAACTTATATTTTTGGATAAAAAATTATTGATAGTGAACAGTTGTATAAACAATACTAGCTAACTAATATTTTTTTTAAAAATTTGGATGATGAATTTTTATTATTTTAAATTATTATTTTTAATATTTTTAAATGATTAATTTTTTTATAATCGATTTTAATTTTTTGGATTAATAACAAATTCAATGTTTATTAATTAAAGTCGGTCAAAATCTTGTTAATTATTTAGCGCAATTATTTTTGGATAAAAAGATTACCTCTTAAGTAGGAAACTGGTCAAATATCAGAGGATTGAACAATTTTTCGATTTATTTGAACGAAAAAAAAAAAAAAAAAACTGTACTAGCTCCAGTGATGGAAAAGTCAAGGGATTCTTTTGAGGTCAACCTCATCAGAGTTTCAAGCAAGAGGCATAACTGGGTGTCTGAGTTGCGTATGGAAGGAATATATTTATTTATTATTTGCTCAATCATCAGCTGAAAATTGATATTACATCATGATTTTTTTTATGCAGATAATTAAATTTTGTCTTTTTTCTTTACTTACATACATCGTTATTATTAACGAATAATCTGTTGTTACTATTACTAATAGACTAATAGACTAATAGCCATTGGTGGGTAATATATGAGGGAGTAAGCTATATAGCTATAGTCTTTGTAAATCATTTTAGTTTCCACGTGTGGTCATTTTCAAATATCAATAAAAAGAGATCCATGAACTTACGTTATTTTATATATATATATATATATTATTTATTTTAAGTTGTTGGAGCTATATTATCCAACATAAGTTAAATTTTCTTTTTATAAAAGTTTTAAGAACTGAATTTGTCATAAAATTGATAAAGTAACTGATTCAGAAATTTAAAAGTTGGACTAGATCGATTACTTAAATATATAATAAAAAGTTTAAAATATAATATAAAATTATTTAAAATATAATATTATTTTTTTAAAAAAATAAAAAACAGTTATTCATCTAAAAAATTGGTTAGATTTATCGATTTTTTTCACTAATTTGACCAATTTTTAACCAGTCCTATACCAACCAATTTTTATACATAAATTGAATCGAACAAAATATTAGTTTCCCTTTTCCGATTGAACGTCTAGTCCTGTCCAGTTTTTCGAACATTGCTTTTTATAGGATTAAATAAATATTGAATTCTATATATAGAATTTGATGTGTTATTTAATTGTATTAAGTTTAGGAAAAAAATTTAAATAAATAAATAAATATCGTTATTTATCAAAATTCTTTGTTTCTGGGATATTTACATTTTTCTATTTTATTAGCAGTATCGGCCTCAGTCAGTATTCGGCCAAATTAATATCGATTAAGCCGGTACTAGATTTTAAAAAATTGCAATCTGTTAACTAATATCGGTAATGAAATGGCCCAACACCGGCCGTAGGTCGGTACTGCCTTGACTTCAATACAGGCTCTTGATGGGTCAATACTAGCCCAATATCAATACCGGTCCATGTTGGGCCGGTAATGGCTCATAGCAGTACTGAAAATTTTGAGCCTATAAAAGAGCAACATGATGATCAAATTTGCAAAACACACTCACATTAAAGATACAAATGGCTCACGAACTAGAGAAAGGAGCATCTTTCGAGTAAAACGGCCCAGTGATGTTTGCCCATAACGGTGTTAATACATTGTGGGAGCTAAAACAGCTTATTCTGTCTCATCTTGGTCCGGAAGGCGGTCGGGAGATCGGTAATCTGGCTTATCAATTTCAGGCGCTTACCGCGGATGATCGATTAGAGTACCGACCTTCTTGGATTAGCGAGGACAGCCGATGACGTTCAAGGTGCATAAAAGGGTCATGGAAGATAAGGTTATAGAGTTTTAAGCCGAGGTGCGTCACACCGGATGCTCCAGTGGCTTCCGTCCGTTTATCCCACCGACGGTACCTGCCCCAAGCATGCTTCTAGCACTGGAAGACGTTACCATGCGGGATTACAACTCCGGAGATGATTCGGACTATGAGGATGAGTCATCGTATGCTAGCACGGAGAAAGACGAGGAGGTGCCGAACACTCCCACAGTTGGAGGGCCCCGACTCATCCTCCCCACACCGCTGCCCATCCCTGATTTTGCAGA
The DNA here is from genome assembly GCA_036250425.1 of Stylosanthes scabra. NCBI lineage: Eukaryota > Viridiplantae > Streptophyta > Magnoliopsida > Fabales > Fabaceae > Stylosanthes > Stylosanthes scabra. Next base: position 92,476 of record JASCZI010000023.1, read on the forward strand.
TGTACCAAGTTATTTTCAGTAATTAGACATTAATGAGAGGCATGTAGAGGATCCGACAATGGAGTCCGTTGCTGTTGAGTACAACACGGACGGGAAGCTGAGTTCATGGTGGGTCATAGGATGCGATATAGTACTCATGGCAGTGAAGAATTACAGTATTCAAAGGAATGCTGAGTACAGATTTGTCGAGTCAAACCGATTGAAGTATCACTGTCGATGCAAGCATCACATAGCCGGATGTCCATGGATGATTCGAGTGGCTCTTCGACAGAATCTTTGACCAAGTTCGATATTGAAAATATATCAGTTTCGGCCTTAGGCCGGTATTGGTGCATAATATTCAATTTTTTTAAAATCTAGTACCGGCTTAAGCTGGTATTGTTTCGGCCCAATACCAGCTTAGGCCGGTACTAGTAATAGAATGAAAAAATGTAAATATTCCAGAAATAAGGGATTTTGGTAAATAACAATTGTTATTTATTTATTTAAAATTTTTTTCCATTAAGTTTATGTTTTATTTATTTATTTTATTGGTTTCTTATATTTGCTATGTCTGTACTTCCTCATTTTGTGGATCTAGAGTTTGAATTAATGATTTAAAAAAAATTACCAAAAAAATAAAATAAAATAGGGGTAATAGCTAGTTTAAAAGTAAAAGGAAGGCAGTAATGGCATATTCGTGGCTAGCTAGGGGCCATGGACAGGGTTTTATGATGCCTATAAGTTGTGCTGAAAAATCCAGCAAGATAAAGACACTTTGTCTTTGTTTATTTATAGGACTTCCTCAACCGTGTTATATTAGGTCATCAGTATTTCATGCATTTTATTCACAAGTTAAATTTCATTTTTTTTAAAAAAAAAATTGTATTAACTATGTCTGTTTATTAAAAAATAAAAGATAAAAATAATTTTTTATATTAAAATAATTTTAATGATTATAGACATTTATTAATTTTAAAAATTAAAAATAATTTTTAAAAATATCTTTATATATAATTTTAAAATATCTCTAACCAGTATTCTGATAATCGAATCAGATCGTTTAGTTCAACTAGTTTAACTAAAAATTAATACATAATCCGATTCTATTTTAGCCAAAAAATTATCTTTTTAAAAATCAATAAATCCAATAAACCAGTTTAATTTTATTGAACATATAAAAATATTTTTAAAATTTTTTATATTATATTTTAAATAATTTTATTATATATTTAAATAAACTAATAAAATTTCGGTTAAATCTCAGTTAAATCATTAAATCAATTTTTTTTAAATAGGACTCGAAACCGACATCTCTTATTATTATAAGAGAAGACAATGCCATGGGGTTTAATTTTTTTTCTGTTTATGGAACGCAAAATAAAATAGTGGACTAGTTAGATTTTTCTGTAAACAGTATAGTATGGTAGGGCTGTGGGGGCCTGAAAGTGCAGTTAATATGATTAGATATAAAGGATGGGAATTGGCAAATTGCATTATCGCAGCTTGTCATAACTCATGAATGCCCTCTATTGATTAGGTCAGTTTTTAATAGTATTTGTCGTTTTCTTTTGTTGCCTCATCCAATCTGCTAGGGCTTAAATAGACAGGTAGCCGGGTGCGTCTAAGTCGGTTCACCTAAGGGTTCGGATTAAACTGGCTGATTCCTTTCGGTCTGTTTTATTTACGGGCCATAAGTTTAAATTACATAAACAATTTTAAATTATTATTGTTTAGTGTTACTGTTGTTTGAGAAGTAAGTACACCGCACTTCACTTAAGAGAAGAAAAAAGTAGGTTTCAAAACATATCTAAAAGCTTTTCAATAATTTTTAAGTACATCTATTTTGTCTAATTAAATTTAATCAAATTATTTATTTTAGGTCAAATAGATAATTATCTTAACGTTAAATAAAAATTTATTTCTATAATATTTTTTTTATTATTTAATATTAAAATAATTTTCTATTTAACATCAAAATAAATGATTTGGTTAATCAAAATAAATGTGCATATAGTATTACCGAAACTTCTTATATAGTATTATACATCTTTCTCCTATCGACTAAAAAAATATTAAACTAAATTTTTTCAATTAATAATGAATTAATATTATTAATTAAAAAATTAATTTCCTAGTAAGACTCAAGTTGTAATTAAATGATAAACAGTAAGAAGTAACTTTTGTAATAGTAGATATTAAATATATATTAAGTTAATCAAGATAACATTTACAAGATCTTTAATCAACATAAAAAATTATATTAAGTTAAGTGAATACATTATTTAGTAAGTTTATATATATATAATTGTAAAATTGCTTTATAAAATATAAAAAGTTAATAACTAAATCAACTGCTATAAAGTAACTTATATCTTCACGTTGTTTGATATATTTTTTCATGGAAATAATTAATTATTTGAATAATCAAATGTTTCACATTAGAATTATTAAACTTGTAAATATTTTTTTTTTAGTTTTCCATAATATATATAATTTATTGTTGGAGTATTGGTCAATGGATTAATTGCTACATATATATATAACACAAAATTTAAATTAACTAATAAGCTGAACTATTATACTAATTAAAGTTGGTTAAAAAATAATTAAATATTGGTGACTACTACAAATTGAAAATGGATAAAAAAATACTGAGAGGAATATTGAATGATAAATTATACCAACCCCAAAATATTTTATTTAAAAAAAATATGATTATATCACCGATATGCTTTTACTATGCATGGTACTTATACTTTTGCCATGGATGCTTATATGGGTTTAAACTTTTCCATAACAGTTTAATCATATTTTCCGTTAACACAAAAAAAATTAGTTATTATACCTATAAAAATAAGATGTTACTTAAATTTAACGGTTAGACAAATAAATAGAAATAAAATAGAAGTTGATTTTCGTGTTATTTTCTATAATATTTGATATTAAAATAGTATTTTATTAGAATTTAATTTTGATACACCGTTAGTGTAAAGTTATTTTACACTTGTGTCTAATCTCGTAATGCTACGCCAATAAAAATAACTTCTTTTGTTATTGACCTCGTAATTGGTCATCCAAAATAACGATGGTAATTATGCAACTGTATAAAACATTTTACAATGCAAGTGTATTAAAATTAAATTTTTATTTGACATAAAAATAAATAACATGTTTAATTGAACAAAATATATATACACTTAATATTATTGTAAATCTATTTTACTCAAATAACACTATTTTTAATCGGTTTGGATTAAAATTTAAATTGGTACAATCCAAAATATAATCGATTAAATTAAATTGGATTAGATTGAAAAATATAATAAAATCAAACTGATATAACACAAATCATACTTATTTTACTCATAGAGAAGGTGCCTCTGCGCCAACCATTTGGCTTTCTTATGTTATACATCTTTGATAATGATTCTTTCTCATGAAGGCGCCTCTTATTAGCAAAATTAATGGGTGTTATCATGGCGAAATAACGACACTTACATAAATAAAGTAGTTGAATAATAGGGACATTTTGGTAATAAATTTTGAAAATAACAACGTCATTCGTAAAAGGCCTGATATATTACTAATGCCTCTTGTTTTGTGGTACGTGAAGCATCCATGCAGTCCTTTTTGCATTTTGTGGACACAGAAATTGCACGTTGATGCTTTGAAATGTGTCTAAGGTACTATATATATGAGTTAATGTTGTTGGCTAGAATGGCCATGCTACTATCATCAAGTCTCTAGTGTTTTGGTTATTAATTAAATTAGTATTGACAGTACACAGTGTGAGTGTTTCATTCTTCACTCCCACATGGAAGGATCCTTAGGCCTAAGAAAAGGTGCATGGGCTAAAGTGGAGGATGACCTTCTAAGAGCTTGTATTCAACAATATGGTGAAGGAAAGTGGCATCTTGTTCCTTCCAGAGCAGGTAATAATTAATAATTCATCATTCTTTTAAATTAGTAATTAAGTTTTGGAATGATCATTTAGAGCGTAAACATGAATTGATTGATGTCCCAATATTATTGAATTAGATAAACTCTGATACCATCTTAGAATTGAGATTAGTTGGGTCAAACTCAATCCTAAAAACTAACTTATGAAATGAAAAATGCTTCACAAATATATACTTTCAAGAAATCATATCTATGATCGATGTGAAACTTATAAGTAAGTAAAGAGCTTTTCCTTAAATAATCTCTCATGTTAAAAGGAAATCCTACATATGGAAGAAACCTACAATCCAAAACAAATATATAAGCACATGTTCTAAAACTTTCCAGTTGGAAAACCCTAACGCTTTGAAAACTTGCTCAAGCCAAAGCTTCTAGTATATACTAATCTTAAAATCTATCGAAAAATAATTAAGTTTTTTATGATAATAATAAGATAAAATATTAAAAAATATAATTATTCATATATCTTCTTAATTTTTTATCGACTTAAGTTTTTGGAAATAATTTTTATAAAAAATAAAAATAGAGTAAAAATTATCATGCTAATACTATATATACACGTTGAAACCCAAAAATGCTTAGCAAATCCATATTGATGATGTGATGATAAATGAAACATGAACCTTAGCCAGAAAAGTAAAATATATTCTAAATTAAAATATTATTGAATATTTACTCCCTATATATTATTAAAAATAGAACCATCTGAACTCTCAAAATAATACTTTACATGAATATAGTGAAGTATGACTTGAAATACAGGTTATATATTTGGTAACTATTTCTTCACACATGATGAGTTAATTATTATTAGCATATATATATCAATAAGAGTTGATTGATATTAATTAAATGTATGGATGCATGGATGGATGGCAGGGTTGAACAGATGCCGGAAAAGCTGTAGACTGAGGTGGTTGAATTATCTGAAACCAAATATAAAGCGTGGAGAGTTTGCAGATGATGAAGTTGATCTCAT
>JASCZI010000023.1:97406-146109 GCA_036250425.1 Stylosanthes scabra
AAAGTTGTGTAATTATATTTATTTTTTTAATGACCAATTATAAGGTCATTAAAAATAAAAATTATTTTTATTAACATAAAGTTATGTAATTTGTGTAAAATATTTTTATCTTAATCGACACTGATAAATTAAATTGAAGTTATAAATAATTTTAAATTATTATTGTGTAGTGTTATTGTTGTTTGAGAAGTAAGTACACCGTACCACCGCACTTCACTCGAGTTAAGAGAAGAAGAAAGTAGGTTTCAAAACATGTGTTCCTCTCTCTAATGCTAGTGTTCTGTTATGATTTTTTTTTTAAATTTTATTAGAATCTTTTTAGTATTTTGTTAAAGTAATTTTTTTTTGGTTCTAATAGAATTTTTTTTCTGTTTTATTAGAGTTTCTCATACTCATTTTAATTTAAGTACATAATAATCAATGATTTGTGATTCTTTAATTAAATATTTCTAAGAAGAAGATATTAAAGAAAAAATAAAGGCTTCAGACTCATTAAAAGACTCTTTACTAATAAATCTATTTTAATTCAGACAATAAAAACTGATTTTAAGATAATTTTAAATTAACCAAATTAATTTTGTGTTGCAATGAGAGAAGACAACCATTTGAATAAAATTTTACAACGATAATTCTCTTTCTCATTTTACTGAGGTGGAAGGTGGCAGCAGTAGTCAATCCCAAGAAGATATAAGAGTATTTTGCAGGAATTGTGAGGATCTAGAAAATCACTGACATTTCATAAACTAAAAAGATTTGTAGATCCTACTCTTGTGAGAATGATTTTATTTTATCTATGAAATAAAAAATGGATCTCGAATAGTGAAATATAAATTGAGTTCTTGTGATTTTAAGAAACGGTTTCTACATAATTCTACGGGTACTACAGGTGGTTTAGCTTTAACTTGAAAGAACTCAGGAAAATTATCAACAACCGTCTCTTGTGCATCAACATCCTGATATTTGCTAAAAATGCCAAGAACCAAATTATTATTGCCCTCCGTCATCAAATTCAACCTTAAATTTCAAAGATATCACGTTCTTAATCTTTCTTTCTTAATATCTTTCTCTTTTAAGTTAATTTAATATTTATAATTTTAATTTTTTTGGAGATATCACTTTCTCTTCTTTTGATTGTTTAAGTTGGACCCAACTCATATATATTCAAGAATAAATCTATGTGTACCATTGTACACACCTATACACACATTTAGCAACTACACAGAAAAATATAAATATTAGTACAAAATTCAAGAATAAATCTATGTGTACCATTTTACACACCTAGTAAGATTCAATTTTAATTAAATGACTTGTAATAGTAGTTGTTAAATACATATTTGACATTTTATGATGTTTTAAGATAATCAAGATAATATTTTACGAGATCTTTAATCAACAACAAATACATTAAGTGAATACATTTTTTTAGTAAATTTATATATTCTAAAATTGCTTTATAAATATATAAAAAAAAAACTAAATCAACTACTATAAAGTAACCTATATGCTTCACGTTGTTTGATATATTTTTCAACAAAATAATTAATTATTTGGATAATCAAATGTTTCACATTATTAGAAATATTAAACTTGCAAACATTTTTTTTCTCACGATATTACTAGTATAGCAAGTTCAATAATAATTTAGAGTAAATGGACAAAAACGTACATAAAAGATTTTATGGTGGACAAAAGTACACATGAAAAATTCGAAGGGACAAAAATATACATAAAAGATCGAAACAATAAACAAAAGTACACATGCTGTTCATTTACTCTTAATTAACAATAGACAAAAGTACACACGGCATGTGTACTGTTGTCTATTGTTTCGAATCTTTCATGTGTACTTTTGTCATTCGAATTTTTCATGTGTACTTTATAATAAATTTGAGCTTTATTCAAAATTTTATTGTTGGGACGCTGATAAATGGATTGCGACATATATAAATATAATACAGAATTTAAATTCTAACATTTATTTATTTATTTTTCACTGGAAAAACAATAACAACAAGTAGACTCTACAAAAGACTATCTTGACAAATTACAAGACTAAAATAATCATCTGAATTCAAATTTTAACATTTATTTAAGTAAATTAAACTAATGAGCTATACTAATTCAAGTTGGTTAACCAATGAGTAAATATTCGTGACTACTACAAATTGAAAATGGATAACAAATAGAGAGTAATTAAGATTGAATTATAAACTATATGAACTAACCTCTTAATTTTTATTTTAAAAAAAATATGATTCTGTCACCGATATGCTTTTACTATGAATCGTAGCATCGTAGTTATACTTTTACCATGGATGTGTATGTATGGGTTTAAAATTTTCCATAACAGTTTAATCATATTAGTGAACACAAAAAATTAGTTATTTATACCTATAAAAATAAGGTATAACAATAATTACATACAAAAATTAGTTCCAATTTTTTAAATTTTTTATTAAATTGATTTACACAGTGAGATATTTAAATTTAATGGTTAGACAGATAAATGACATCAAAATAAAAATTTATGTGCTATTTTCTATAATATTTAACATTAAAATACCAAAATTTTATTTAGCATAAAAATAAATAACATATTTAATCCAATAAAATAGATGTATACTTAATATTATTGTAAATCTATTTTATTCGAATAACAGTATTTTTTATCGGATTGAATTAAAAAATAAATTCAAGTTGATACCATCCAAAATATAATCCGTTCCCTCAAATTGGATTATGTTGCAAAAAACAATAAATTATATCTACTTTACTTTTTTTATCCAAACTATATTGCAAAACACATCCTTTTTATATTATAATTAGCAAAATCTTTTGACTTTGTTAATGCCTATGCGCTAAACTCTATTTATCGATACGAGTTTCACATTGAGAGTCCAATATTTGAAAAAAAAAATTTATAAAATCTTGAGCTCTTTCACATATGAACTATGGTGATGATAATTTTTTAAATTGCTCGTAACAAATTAAAAGGTGTCCTGCGCCTAGCTAGCGTTTGATTTTCTTTTGTTATACATCTTTGATAGTGATTCTTTCTCGTTTAGCGTTTTTAGTGTTGGATGCATCACTCTCCACAAAAGCGCCTTTTAGCTTATTAGCAAAATTAATAACAGGTTTGTCGTGACAAAATAAATGACGACACTTAGCTAAATAGTTTATGACGGTATTGCTACATATTACTGTACATTTCTATATATTCTATTTACAATAAAAAATCAAAATATTAACATAAAAAAATTAATAAAACATATAAATATAACATAAAAACAATTACATATAATATAAAAATAATGTATATCAACGTAAAAATTAAAATAAAAAAATAAAGGACATATAAAAGTGTATATATAATGAGATACATAAATTAATTTAATAGTTTTAATAATAAGAAGGATATTTTGGTAATACAAAGCGTAGATAGCTTTTGAATGTGGTAGAGTGATTTTGTAACGCCTCTCTCCTATATATTATTAGTCATGTTTTGTGGTACGTGAAGCATCCATGCAGTCATTTATGCATTTTGTGGACACAGAAATTGCACGTTGATATGCTTGGAAATGTGTTCTTGTCTAAGGTACTATATATATGAGTTAATGTTGTTGGCTAGAATGGCCATACATACAACTATCAAGTCTAGTAGTGGAAATACAGTGTGAGTGTTACATTACATCATTTCAAATTGAAGTGTTTCATATATACTTCATTATTCTTTTCCCATGGAGGGATCCTTAGGCCTAAGAAAAGGTGCATGGGCTAGAGTGGAAGATGACCTTCTTAGAGCTTGTATTCAACAATATGGTGAAGGAAAGTGGCATCTAGTTCCTTCCAGAGCAGGTATTTAATAATGAATTATTCTTTTTATATATATATTTTGAGAGTTTCAAATCCGAAATAACAAAGGGAAGTCTAGCTGAATACTCTGCGCTAGCTGATGAGCTAGCCATAATTGGCGATATTTTCTTTTTCTATTTTGATCAGTTTGAATATATAACGAATGTGAATATTGATTTAAGGTAATTTAGTTATACAGTTTTATTGATATGGATAAAGGATATGGTGTAATTAAACTAAAAAATAGGTAATTAAGTAAGTACAGAAATTAAAAGAGCTTTTCCTTAAATAATCTCTCATATTAAAATAAAGGAAATCCTATATATGGAAGAAACCTACAACCCAAAATAAATATAGGCACATGTTCTAAAACTTTCCAGTTATTAGAAAACGTTGAACACTTTGAAAACTTGCTCAAGCCAAAGCTTCTAGTATATACTAATCTTAAAATATATCGAAAAATAATAAGTTTTTTTTTATGCATAATAATAATGATAAAAATAATTAAAAATATAATTATTTCATGTGTTTTTCCTGTCAATTCTAACTTTTATTTTAAAAGAAATTCTAGAGTTGAATCATTTTCCAAAAGAAATATATACTTAAAGTTGATCTTCTAGAAGATATAATTATTTATATTTGTTCTTAGTTTTAGTTTTAATGGACTTAAGTTTTTGGAAGAAATAATTTTAAAAAAAATTGAAAAAGTAAAAATTATCATGCTATGATGCTATACACGTTGAAACCTGAAAATGCTCAGCAAATCCATTGCTGCATGCAGAGATGACGAAACATGCATGAACCTTATCGAGAAAAGTAAGATATATTCTAAATTAAAATACGAAAAGTATAAATAATTAATATTTTTTATCAATAAATCAGTCAATAAAAATAGAACATTTGTAATTATTATTTATAAAATACCGATAACTTTTTAGAAATAGAACATTCCAAACTTATTCTTTTAAAAATAGAATATTCAAAACCTAATGAAATGAAATATCTAATTTAAGTTGTTGGTTGATTTAAATGAATTTTTATTGAAATGAAATATCTAATTTAAGTTAAAATGAAGCATCTGTAACTTTTTAAAAATAAAATATTAAAATAAAATATATTTCTTTAGAAATAAAATATTCAAAATCTAAAAAAATAAAATGTTTAATCAAAATTATTGATTAATATTAACTGAATTTTTATTAATTATCTAACCTATTTAGTAAAATTAACTTAATTCAACTCCCAAAATTCTATTAAAAAATAAAAAATATCTCACGCTTATAAATGATGTAAAATTGTATTCTTGATATGTATGACTTGTAATACATGGTAACTATTTCTTCATAGTTATTGTTAAATGTATGTATGGATGGGTGGCAGGGTTGAACAGATGCCGGAAAAGCTGTAGACTGAGGTGGTTGAATTATCTGAAACCAAATATAAAGCGTGGAGAGTTTGCAGATGATGAAGTTGATCTCATGATTAGAATGCATAGACTTTTGGGAAACAGGTGGGGTTACCTTCCTTCACACTCACATCTATAATGCAATCATACCTAATCATATATATAAACTTATTTTAATTAATATAAGTAATTAATGTAATGATTTGGATTCAAATGCAATACTCTTTTGGTGCAAAGTACAAACACTCTTCATATTATTATATTATTAGTTATACAAAAAAGTTGGGTAGATATATTTTTTATTTTAATTTTAATTTTTATATATTAACTGTCATTTGATTAAATATATAATATTAGATATTAAAAATATATTCTAATGTAAAATTTTAATTGACCGGTTGCCCTAACCCTAGACTCGCTTATTAAATTAACATTTTTTTATATTTTAATATAAAATTATTTAATAATAAAAGGTATCAATAGAAATATAAACTATTAAATTGTATGATGAAAATGAATTATATATATACTTAACTTGCAGTGAAATATTTAATTGGTAAATATATAGTTTCAGTTTTATCATGTGAATAGTGGTGGAGGTTATTATAATATGGGAATATTTTAAAACGAGTTTAAATAGGAAGTTAATTTTTTTAAAAAAAATATTTTAATTTACTTAAATATTAAACTCTAAAATTTAAATTCTAAAATTCTTCATTAAAAAAGAATTTAGAGTTAAAAAAAAGTTAGGTTGATGCTATCTAACTAAAGTTCCATAATGTTTCTTTTAAAAATGGTAAAATTGGATATCAAAATATATAGAAATGTCCCCACTCCCTCCTGCCCCCTTGACCCCTTCGTCCAACAACTATTAATAGATTTATTATAATTATGATATATTCTGGCAGTGTGTAGTACGTTCATCAAATAATTCTTGTGGCAATAAATATATATAATGCATGCTGCAACTAATTTTAATTATATATATATATATATGAAAGATATAAGTAACCAATAATTTTTTAGGTAATGCTATGATGAAGATGAATGTTTTGGTGAAAAGTGAAAATTACTTTTTTTAGTTAAAAAAAACAAACAAAAACATCATCATGTGCAATGCACATGTTTAAATTTCTAAATTGAGTAAAAATCTCCACTCTTCACCCAATTCATCTCTTCACCAAAGAAATTATTTAATTTTTTAACCAACAAATCAGCCAATAAAAAATAGAACATCCGAAATTACTGTTAATAGAACATCCACAATGGAAGCTATATAACATCTGAAACTTAAAGCAACCTCAATCAACTTTATATTTTTTTAGAAACAGAAATATAAAAAAAAAAATAGAATATCCAATTTAAGTTATTGGCTGATGTTAGTTGAATTTTTATTGGTTACATATACCTAGCATGGTTGTATATATAATTCAATTTCAATAATATACTAAATAGTGTAAATAATTTTATTAGATTATTATTTAATTTAGGGTTTAACAACTAATTAAATAAGTTTTTATAAAAGTATAAAGTTTAAATTTTCAATATATTTATTAAAATAAAAAATTTAAAATTTGTACCAATAGTAACTAGGACAAATGTTTGCTAAATTTTTTAATTAATTGATCAAAGTTATTTCTTTAAAAGACTATTCAAATAGTGGGCACAAAAATAAGTTTTTTTTTTTTCCTTTTTAACTTATATGGTTTTAATAAAATAGTGAATAAATGAAATTAAAAAAATAAAAACATCAATTTATTATTGTTGATTGAAAAAGATAGTTGCTATACCTTTTTCTCTATATTTTATTCTATTGCTCTCAACTAAATGTGAACTTCATCTAGGGCATTTATTAATTTGACTAATTAAGCAGTCAATACTATATAGTCTGAACACTTATTATTGAAGAATATAAACAAGAATCATCTTTGAAATCCCTTCTCTTAAAAATTAAATTAATAAAAAATATTATAAATATTTATATTTTTAATATATTTCTTATACAGTATTTTTTATATTTTTATATATTTTATACTAAATCTTTATTTTAAGATTCAATAAAAATCGAATTTCAAACCTTTAATTTTAATTCATGCGTACTTTTATATAAGAAACATTTCAAATACTTTAGAGTAAATAATTCTATGTGCATATCAAAATTAGTCACTAAATGAGTCACCATTATATAATACATATTGAAATACAAAATACATGTATAGTTTAACTCATTTTTAGTTATATTTAATATTTCAATACGTATTATACACTAATGACTGATTTAGTAACTGATTTTGATGTACACTTAATATAATTCCTTTAGAGTATATATCAACAATTTTAGCAGTGCATTTTAATTATATAATAACCCCTTAAGAAATATAAGATAAAAAATTAAAAATAATTAAATTATCATAAACCATATAGCACGTGAATTGTTTTCATATTTATGTTCCATGTCATAATACAACTTCTAACACGTATATGCACATGTAGATGGTCTCTAATTGCTGGAAGACTCCCGGGAAGAACACCAAACGATGTGAAGAATTACTGGAACACCTACGTTCGAAGGAATAACAAGCACAATAATAATAATAATAAGGCAACATCACAACCCTACACTCCAACAAGGAAGAAGGATAACAATGATGTTCATCATCATCATCATCCTCAAGTAATAAAGCCTCATCCCCGAACTTTCTCGAAACCATCAGCATCATTATTAAAGAAAACATCATCAAGTAGCGTCCACAATGATAATAATAAGACGAAGGAGGGGCTTCTTCTTCATCCGGTTGATGAGGTTGACGATGATGAGGAGGATGAGGATGGGACCAATTATAAAGAAGCAGAAGAGAATAATAATGGCTGTGGGGACACGTGTCGGCAGGAGGATGATGAGAAGTTGTTGAACGGCGGATGGTTTATCTCAGGTGATGAGCAGGATGAGGATGAACACTGGAAGCTCATGTTCTCAGACTTCAACTGGGATGATCATGTTAATAATAATGTTCATCATGGTGATGATGCTCATCATGATCATGACATGCTTATCATGAATAATAATCTGGAAGGTCAAACCTGGAGTGATATCCTTCTTGATATCAATTTATGGGATCAACAATAACCATGCATGCATCTTTTGGATTATATTCCTTTCAAACTCTATATATGTTTCGTAGTAAAATAAAATCGGCAGTGTGTTAAGGAGCTGCCGTTTAGTCCACTGCTATATTCTTATTAGTCCATGTATGTTAACAGACTAACAGACTATCTAAATGCACAAATAAAATATTAATAAAATATGAGAAAATCTTGTTTACCAACATCCTAACACTTTTTTTGTTCCTTCTCACTCTTTTTTCATTTTTTTTTTTACTTTTATCTATTTTAGATAATCAATTTTATACTTAAATAATCAAATTTTATAATTTTATACGATCACTTTTAATATTTTTAAATGATTAAATTTTTATTTACTATTATTAATTAATAGTGTATTGATTATCTAACACCACTACTTATAAAATATACGTAACCGGGACGGATATAAGGGGCAGCATAAGCCTCCGCCCAAGGTTTTGAAAACTTTTTAATAAGTATATATAAATTATTATATATATAATTTTATTTATATATAAAATAATATTATATTAATAATTAAATTATTAAATATATTTAATTTCTAGCAAAACATAATTAAAATTTTAATCTAAATATTATCTATTTTTAATAATTAAATGACAATTAATTATTTTTAAATAGAATTTAAAGTAAAATTCTCAAAATTTTTAAAGTTCTAAAAAAATTGATATAGATTTTATTATCAATTACTTTTATGATATATTATTCATATATCTTTGTAATACATTTTATATTATAATTATTTATATCAATACATTCATTATTTATTTATATTTACAATTTATAATAAATATTATTATTCTAAACACACAAAATTATAAAAATACATATTTATTAAATATATAATAATGTATTATTTTTTATGCTGTATTTGAATTGTAATATTTTTTATTTTATTTAAAATTTAACGAATGATGAATATTTTTAGGTAAAATTATTAATTATTTTTTGAATTGAGTCATGAATCGAATTCAAGTTTTGTTAGTTGAGATTGATAAGTCTAATTTAGTGACTTAACTCAGTTTGAGATTGATAAGTCTAATTTAGTGACTTAACTCAGATTGAGTTAATTCTAACTCTAATTTTCGCCCCCACATAATTAACTTTCTGAATCTACCCTTATACGTAATGGTCAAGATTACATACTAATATAAATAAAATAATTGACCACTCTTAAAATCTTTTTCAAATAAAATATATATATACAAAATTGAAATCTAAATCTATTAAAATATTTAAAATATTTCTTAACATCTTATGTAGAAGTTATATTTTTATATCTGGTATAATAATATTAACAGTTTGATGCGATAAATATAATTAGTTGCATGCACAAAATTCTTTTATAATAATAATATATAAAAATAGAACTTTAATATTAATTATTTGGAAAAAATGAATTTTTTAAATTCGTGATTTGACCGCCGCTTCACTTAATTACCTAATTTGAAGCGTGTAAGAGGTTGTGATCATATATTTAACCTAATATATACTTTGTGGAAAACAGAAATTTCTCCCATCGCTATGAAAGAAAGAAAGAATGAATGAAAAGCGTGTTGTAACTTGATTTCTTTTTGTTTTATTACATACATTATTGATATTGATTTATTGTCATTCATTATTTAATAGCAAGCTAGTTAAGTCAGACTTGTCTCGTACATTTTTAATTTATTTTTAGAATGCAAAAGTTAATTTCTCTCTTCTCTCTCTGAAAAAAAGAAGAAAATAGTCGATACTATTGTAATATAACAGTATAAAATTTTATTAATTAATCTAAAATTTTTTCCATATAAATATTTTATGAAAGAGTTATTTAATTGTGTATGTAATTCATTAAATTAAACCATTTTTACTGAAAACCTTACCTTTAGCTCTCACATATATGCAAATTAGAAACGGTTAAAAAAGAAAAAAAAAGAAAATTAGAAAAAATGAAATTAAAGAAGTAATAATTAAAAAAACAATGCGACTAGATATCCATCAACGATCTTCCTTTAATCAACCATTTTTTAAAAAAATTAAAAATACTTCATTACAATCATCACATATAGATTTATTATTATCTTTTTTCTCTTGTTGAATAATAATAAATTAATATTTTATAATTCAATATAATAATAAAATTTAAATAAATCAATATAACAAACAAAATTATAGGTAACCAACTATCTATCAATTTTTTTAAAATTTTGAAAAAATAAAAAGAAAAACACGTTAAAAAAACAGCTAACTACAAAATAAACTTACTATTCACACATGTAAAAAAACTCATTACCAACACATCTAAAATTACCAAAATATTCATATATACATATATTTATTGTACAAAATAGAGATATTAGAAGAAAAACACATCTAAAATTAATTATTTAACCTTTATATTTATAATTTGAAATACAAAAGACCTCCAAAACACATCTTAAAATCATAGTTATATAAAGTAAAACATTATAACTCAATTAGTTGTAACTATAATGTTCACTTCTTAATATTTGATAAACACATCCAAAATTATATTATCTTGTACAAAAATTACTATTCACTAATATAAAAACCTATTATAAACACATTTAAAATTATATAATAATACAGTTAGATAGAGACGAAATAGTAATAAAGTAGTAATAGAGATGAAAAAAGAGTAATGCGCTGGGAGAGAGAAGCAGAAATAGAAAAGAATGAAAGAAAGAGAAAGAGATAAAAATTTGTTAGAGAAAAAATAAAAACTCTTACTGAATCTAATAATAATACTTTTATTATTTATTGCATGTGAGTTAATTATTAGTATAATAATAATATTTTAAGTTAAAAGGCTGAATGATGGAAATAATTTAAAAGATATATAGAATTACAAAATTATCAGGCTATATTATGTACATCTATTTTGACTAACAAAGTTTAACTAAGTTATCTATTTTCGTGCTAAATAAAAAATTGTTTCAGTATCAAATAATACGAAAAATAATATCCAAATGAATTTTTATTTAATATAAAATAAATAATTTAATTCATTTGGTTGGATAAAATAAATATATCGGAATTTTTGTTAAAAAAAATGCATCCTATATATTCCTATAATCCTAAAAATGTCATAAAAAAATCTAAAACTTTGTGCGACGTCTTCCTTAGCTTCACCCTGAATAGTGAAACAAAATGTGAAAATATAATAAATCTAAACAGTAAACATGACTAAAGTGTTTGAGACTTTGAGTTATCTTTTTCTTTCATTCTCATGACAAGAGTTAGCATTAATTAATAGCAATGAATGTACTCTCTCATAGACTCTGGCGACTGCGATATATCTCACATGACTATAGCCTATAGCTACATGCATGCATCTTCAAAATAAATTTTGCCTCAAATTTAATTTAACGTGTCGAGTTCTACATAAATATGACAAAATAAAATGGGACCATTCAAAATCAAATTAACAACTAGTGCTTTATATTAAAAGGAAAGGATTATCTAGTGACTTGTCTCCCTGGTATATATGGGTACCAAAAAATATAAGAGAATTCTACGATGAAGTAGTGTTTGTATATATAGTATAAAGAGTGTGAGTAGTTTTATTTAAAAAATTAACAAAAAAATAAAATAGAACTTTTTATATGATGAATTTCAACCATTCATCAAATGAAATCTTCTTCTTTTCATCATTCTTCTTTTTTATTGTAGCATACACAAAAAATATAACTGGTTTAGTTTGTGTTTTTAATTTTTGTTTTTATTTTAATATATTTTCTTTTTGAATTTTGTGAATAAAACAAAATAGTAAAAATAATAAAATTTTAATTTCTTTTCGGGATCATGTTTTCTCTTTCTTTCACTCAACACTTGTTTTTATATATATATATATATATAAATGAGTTAACTACTTCATTAAATCAAGTTAGTTTACCTTAATTTGGGAGGTCGAAAACTAATTCTCCGCAAATCTGAACTCCATTTAAAGGTTTGTCGCTGGCCTTCCACAAATTTGAGCTTCATTTAAGGGTTTGCCGTTGGTCACCGGGTTGTTGGATGCACAAGACGAGATTCGAACTCCTGACACTTGTTTAAGTGGACTAGTGAGCTAACCATTCGACCAACCCAAGTTGGTTATCTTTTTATTTTTTGTTTATTATCTATTTTTTAAACAAGAATAATTTTTGGCAAGTAAGAAAACAAATATTTTTTGGACATCAGAAAACAATTTGTTTATATTTTTTGTTAGTTTATAAGAAAGGCCTAAAATAGCAAAAACATGGTTTCACGTAGCCCAATATGAATAACAGAGAAGGAACGTCAAACTTGAGAGTTGAGACTGCTGCATGACAAAAATAATCTGCAACTTCCTGTCCAAAAAACAATAGCGCAACTTGCAATTGGATGAAGTTTTGGACGGTGCATAACTATATAGTTAATCATAACCTACTATCTGTAAAAGTAGCTGAGAGTTCAAATTTCGTCTTGTATATACAATAATTTATTATTCAATGACAAATCTTTAAATTTATAATTTGGCTTTTGAAATTTGATAATTTAAAATAATTTTAAAATTTATAATTACCAATTTAAATTCCAAAATATAACTCATTATCGCTCTAACTCTATTTTTGCTAACGGCAGCTAATATAGATTATTAAATGACATGGTAATAATGAGTTACTCCCGGGACGTAGAGAAAAGATATCCAAAAGAGCTATATTATGTATTTTTTTTAGCCGACGTATTATAAATATTTGTCACCTGTAAATAATTGGCAGATAAGCTTTAACCTAATATATTACACTAATAATTTATTTCGAATAGATTATAGGAATTTATGTGTCTAATTTTTTTTTGTTAAAAAATCATTAAAATATGTCATGTCCAAAATATCCAAAATAAAAAAGGTGAGACCGAAAATGGTGAATACTCATTTAGAAAGGACTGTCCTTTGATTTAATCGAAAAATTGTTTTACGGCTGGTTGAGTCCCCTTTTGAGAGGAAAATAGTTAGGAAGATGTTCAGGTGTTTTGGGGTAGTAAATGTTTCATTGATTTTAATCGTTGATCTTAATCATAAATCTGTTGATTTTAATAAAAAATATTTTATTATTAAAATTAATTTAAAATCAACGATTAAAAATACTGAAACATTTGATACCCTAAAATACCTGAATATTTTCCAATAGCTTATCTGATTCACCGCCACATTCCCCAATTTAATATCTCAAAATATTCCGAATACCTAGATTCCTTTTCGTACAATTCCATCCATTTTTGGAATCTTCCACTTTCACTCACTCCCACTTCCATTCTTCTTCTCTTCTCTCCTCTTCTCTATGCAATCACCATGAAGTTCGGCAAGGAATTCAAGACTCATTTGGAAGACACAATCCCTGAGTGGAGGGACAAGTTCTTGTCTTACAAGCCTCTCAAGAAGCTCCTCAAGAACCTTCCTCCTTCTTCCGATCTCCAATTTCCTCATCCGCAACCGCAACCACCGCCTCCGCCGCCACTCGAGGCCTGGTTTGTTAGGATTCTCAACGACGAGCTTGACAAGTTCAACGATTTCTATGTTGATAAGGAGGAAGACTTTGTTATCCGTTTCCAGGTTCTTCCTTTTATCCTCACCTTTGTTTCTTAGGTTTTCGATGTATTTCTGCAACTTAATCTGTAATTGTTGCTTGGCAAATTGAAATTGTGTTTGAACAATTCAGTTCAGAGATTATTGCAAACACTGAAGGTAGATAGTGTAATTTGATTAATTAATCGCTTCATGTGTAGTAAAACCAAGTAACAATCGTAGGGGTTGAAGATCAAATTGTTCCCGAAAGACATCACGTTATTCAAATTATTGGTTGATAAATGACACATCATCCAATCATTTTGTGACACGTGACATTTAAAGATGACATGTCATTATTTGATTGGCAGAATGACCAATTTGAGCGAGGATCGTATCTTTGATGGACCAATATGACTAACAAAATATTTTGAGTACCAATTTGAAGAATGCGATAACTGAACTAATTTGAACATTAACCCACTTATTTAAGGTAGTGTAATTAACTCTATACTAAATCCAACTGTTTTAATTGCTGAATTGAAAGATCATGTAAAAGGCATTGGTTATACTGCTCTGTTTTTTTCCCCTGATTTTTGTCACTGATTGTTAATAGGAGTTGAAAGAGAGAATTGAGAGGCTTAAAGAAAAAAGCAGTCAGAGTGAAAGGTACACTTCTGACTATGAGGATGAGTTCAGTGAAGAAATGATGGGAATCAGGAAGGACTTAGTCACCATCCATGGAGAGATGGTGCTTCTCAAAAACTACAGTTCCTTAAACTTTGCAGGTATATCTTCTCCTATTTTATTTTGAAGTTTTGTGAATATGTGTCCTGCAGTTTTAGTTAGGTAATCGTTGATTCTGACACCATTTACATGTTTCCCCTTCAACAGGACTAATAAAAATTTTGAAGAAGTACGATAAAAGAACTGGCGGGGTGTTGCGCGTTCCCTTTACACAACTCGTTCTTCGTCAACCTGTTTTCACGACCGAACCTCTCACGAGGCTAGTTCATGAATGCGAGGAAAATCTTGAGCGTCTCTTCCCCTTGCAAGAAGAAGTAATCCAATCAAATCCTGTTCTAGAAAATAAGTCTAGACCACTCGAAGATAATACAACAAATGACTTACCCGATTCACCCTCTACACTGGGGGATGAAACAGTGTATATATATCGTAGCACTCTTGCTGCTATGAAAGCTATAAAGGGTCTTCAGAAAGAAAGCTCGACGAGCAATCCATTTTCATTTTCTTCCCTCTTTACCAACCAAGATGCTGACAGTACTGGTGCTGTAACAGCTGAAAACTCTGCAGCGAATTCTCCAGCTACCTTGCATAATGAGGAAAGCACTGTTAAAGGGTCTGACTCTTCGTAAGATGATTTTTTCTTTTGTTGTTCTTCCCTGTATTTTTTCTTTGGATTGTTGTTTGAGGCTTGTTCATTGAAACTGTATGAAATATGAACTTCTGCCTCTTTGTTTAAATACAATAAATTAACATAACAATTGAGGTATACTTTGTTTAGCATTTAGAATAAATTAACACTGCAAATGAGATTTACTTGTTATGTCTGAGATACATGTACAAAATGCAAATGCTGGATTGAAAGAAAGTAAGTAACAGAAGTTTTGAACTCACTGTTGTAATAAACAATTGTAATGGTTTTGCTTTGTAGCTATATGTCTTCATTTAGCTTCCTTTTGCATCTCTGGATCATCTTTTATGCACTTTTATGATTATTCAAGCAAAACAATGCTAATATTAGACGTCGTCATGTAATAGTGTTGGCATTGACAAATTTTCTATTCATTTTCTGTTGAAATTTCTCACATTTCTGTGGCTATCTTGTACAGTCCTATTCTTCTCTTTGGTATGTGATTCTCCGGTTCTTCCTCATTTCGAGTTAAACAGAGTGCCCTACATGTTTATCTTTTTTTGTTGTATGTTTGGTTTTTCTACTTGAATTCTAAACAATGAGTGTTGGCAAAAAGCAGTAAGATAGTAAATTGTTTCTAATTCATGATTTTGGTGTTCTCGAAATGGGAAGCAAAAAAATACAATACTATTAGTTTTGATTAGTTGAGACTTGAGACTGCATTAACATAGGTGCCAATTTGCAAGCAGCACTTTGCATTAACATAGTTTACTCTATCTTCTTTCCTCAGTTGATTCAGTAGTTACATAAGGCTATGCTTTGGAGAATAATGAAAGAGGGAGTTCCAATGAATTGCCAAGAAAATTTTAGGGTATGTTTGGTTGTTTTCAGATGATGAAAATGAGTGTTATTAATAAAATAGAAGAGAAAGGTGAGGAGTGGGGGTAAGAGACTTTGGTGCTCACTGACATTCTACCCATTATTGAATTTGGTGTAGGTCTTATTTTCTATTAGATCTAGTAAACTTCTTCCTCATCATTCCTTGGTAGGCATATATTATCAAAGTAACTGCTAATGGTTTTGCAGAGAGGGCTACTTTTGATCTCTATAGAGATTATTTTCGAATAGATGCAGATAGTTGTTGCTGATGAATTTATTTGCAGTAACGAGTTTATTTCTTCCACCATTTGGAACTCGAATCAGTAAAATGGCAAAGTATACACAACTTTTAACTATGTAAGTTGTAGAACTAAGAAGTTATTCGTTTCTCATTAGCATGATATAATTGAAACAAATAATATACTTGTTGTTCTTACTTTGCTGGACTAGGAGATACGGTAGAAAACCAATGCATAGTTTTAGCTTGTACATTTCAAAGGATAGTAAATGCAAAGTTTATTATTTTGTTCAAATCACAATGTAATTCATACTTTAGGACATGTAGCATTTTGTGAAAGTAAACTATTCACAAATTCTTTGATGTTTTCATGAGAACTTCCACCTTCACTAATGGCTCTTATTGCAAAATTCTTCCATTGAATCATCTTATTCTTGATCTCTTTGCCTAGTTCACTCTCAATTATTTCCTTTATACAAAGTTTTAGTGCTTCTTGTGTCACAATCTTGTTCCCATCCACAGGAGCTCTGATTCCTATCTTCCAAAGATCTACAATAAGCTTGGCATTTGTGTTTTGATCTGACCATTGTGGCATTGCAACAATTGGAACTCCTAAACATAAAGTTTCCAATGTAGAGTTCCAACCACAGTGTGTCACAAAGCAACCAATAGCTTCATGAGCTAAGACTTTTAGTTGGGGGCACCAAGTTACCACTAAGCCCTTCTCAGATTTATTTTCAAAGTCTTTGGGAAGCTTAATTTGCTCAGAGGCCCTTACCACCCACAAGAAGTAAGCATTACTATCCCTTAAACCATAGGCTAACTCTCCTATTTGCTCCTCCCTAACCATAACCAAACTCCCAAATGATACATAAACAACAGAACCTTTTGGTTTGTTTTCTAGCCATTTCATGCAATCTTCGCTTTCGAATGCTGCAGCGCCATAATCTTGGTCATCTTCATACTGATTGTTTAAGAACATTGATGGTATGTTTGGTCCTATAGTCCTATATTTCGGCCACAATTCCCTTGTCCAGTCATTTACCTGAAAGAAATTTGTTAGTTTCACTTTGCTTTTTGATATGCCTATTCATACATGCTTTCATTTACTCATTTTCCTTCTATAATATTCCAGTGTATTTAGGGCTGACAACGCTTTCTGCACTTGTGGGTATCCAATCCACTTTAATTTGGTCAGATCGGGTTGGCAACTCGATTTGTAGCTAATAAGGTCGGTTTAGGGTGCTGAAACCCAAACTCTACTCGCTCAACCCGCACTTTTTAACGTGTTAGTAAAAATATATTTACACATGATGAACAAGTAGATATTTAAATCCAAATTCCTCTCTTTTGCAAACAAATACTTAGTGCCATTAGTCTAGTAATTTAATTTGCTAATAATGCATAAAACAATATTTGATATTATAAAATGTGGAATGACTAAATATTGTAATTTGTATGAGTGAAAATAAATTTGTTTTTCGAGTCGAGTAGAGTTGGGTTGAGAAATTAGGGTTCAGTTAGCGTTTGGATTGAGGAATTTTAAACCGACGGATAGGGTTAGGGTGGAGCTTACACCCTACTCATTCCCACCCTAAGTGTATCTAAAAAATTTCTTGTTAATAATATTACCTCTTTACCAAGCTCATAGAAGGTATTGCAAAGAATCCAATCAGCTTTGTGAATGTTGGAGAATTGATCCACCAACAAGTCAAGCAAAAATGGCTGCTCTGCATAAGTGAAGAAGAAAGATGGCATGTCACCAACATCAAGTTTAGGCAACCCAGGGAAAGAGAACTCTTCCTCCATGAAAGGAACTTGAACCTTCCCCAAATGCAAATGATAGTATGTTGTATTAACAGCCATGTTTTGAGTGAGAAAAGCAGCACCAACAATCCCAAATCTCTTGGCAATTTCTAGTGCCCAAGGGAAGAATCCATCATACACTATGCAATCAACTGGATGGCCTTTCCGACCAAGATTCTCTACAAGATTTCCTAGATTCTCTGGCCCAACTTCCCAAAAGTGTTTCAAATAAGCCCCATAGTTCTCAGCACCTGTTAAATGGTAAAAAAAACATTACTTTAATTTAAGCAACACTTTTTAACTGTTGCGAAAGTTGTATGAACTATGAACACCGTAGCCATTATAGCTATATATATATCATAACATGTATCTTATACAAATAATAAATAGTTTTGAAAGCGTTTCCGGTATTCTTGGGAACTTAGGTATTGCTATGTTTTTAGTCATTAATCTTAATTATATATTTTATGAATAAATGATTTGTAGGAATACTGAAACCCTTTCGATAAATCTTTTAGTATGAATTTTAGTCCAAAATTTTTACAAAAAGATCTATCATGTAATGTTATATGTATCATAAAAGAGTAATGCTACGGAATCAACGTTAGGGGACCAATAGGGAGCCAATAAGTGTAATTAGGGAAATAGTTGGTGGTAAAAAGGGAGAGAGAAAAGAAGGAAAAATAATATTGGCTCCCTATTGTCTCCCTAATATTGGCTTCCAAGACTTTCTTATCATAAAAAAAATAATTATTTCTTAAATGTATAAATTCGATTGAACAACAAGATGCACCTGAGTAGCCAGTTTGGTCAAAGCCATCGGAAATGGTCTCAAGTGAAATTGATGGAGGCACTTGATGCAAGTTCTTGCAGTAATAAAAGGTTGAAACAAAGGTGACTCTGATCCCTTGGTGTTCCAAGATCTTGGAGAACTGAATCATGGGGTTGATATGACCTTGAGCTGGAAAAGATAGAATTAAACAATGCACCTTTCTGCCATTATTATTGTTCTCCATTTCTATGATGAAATAATAATCACTTTTCTTAATTACCTTCCTCAAAGAGAGTGTTATATGTATGTGAGTGTGTGACAGTGATGTGTGGATGTGTGTTAGTTTATAAAGTACAAAGGCAAATAGCTGACAAATTCTGGACGGCAAATTAAGGATATGTGTATGTAAATAATACAATCACATGTACTCATCATCTTTCACTAGAGAAAAGGAAAGAATAAGTAATGTATTATGGTTGATTTTTGATACCAGCATTGATGTTCTAGATAGGAAGGGATTCCAATAGTTATGTAGTATTTATTAATTTATATTTACAGGGTATTTAATTTGATTTTATATTTTAAGTTTAATATATTTAGTAATTATGATTTATAATAAGGGATGTATAAATATCTTATAAACTATTATAGTCATTAACCGGTTGAGTCAGATTGAAAAATTAAATGAAAAATTGTGTGATTCACCTTCTATTTAGTTTTTAAACTTCAGTTTATCTATTTTTCAGTTTATTATATATATTTCTTCAATTTTTCAATATAACAATTAAATATATTACACACCTCACATGCTCAACCTTAAGTTTGAACATTAAACCTAAGGTGAATCACATAATTTTTCATTTAATTTTCCAATGCAACAAGAAATTGAATCACACACATCTTTTGTACATATTATGGTTTCATCACGAAACCATTGAGTATTTTCACCCTACTTCTATTATCTAATCCAACCGACTACAATAGTTTATGAGATATTTATACATCTCTTATTACAAATTCTAATTACTAAATACATTAAATTTAAAATACAAAATCAAATATTCTAAAAATATAAACTAATAAATACTACATAACTATTACAATCCCTTCATATCACAAGCATTAATACACGTATCAATTTCTAATGTTGGGGGAGTTAAATTTTGATTAATTCACAATGTAAAACAAAACTATACTTACTTATTTATAGTTAAATTATTCTATTAGTCTCTATAATTTTACTAAATTTGTAATTAATTTATATTCTTAAAAAAATTTCAATTGAGTTTCAACACGAGTTTTAATTATACAATTGCTGTTCTAAAAATATTTAAGTTTTAACTTAATATACCCCGTAAAATTACGGGGTTAAAACTTAAAAGAAAATTTTAACTTTTATTTATTTCTATTTTATGTTATCAAACTATTAAGATATTCTATCTCTTCTGTATATAATGAGAGCAGTAACATGTTTCATTAGAACACATAAAGTCTAAATGCATATCTAAATTATAGTAGGATAAACAGTATTAAAAACTTACCTAAATTCTTTATTACAACATATATATAAGTTATTCCTTTTAAGTATTCATAAGATCTTATTAATGTGGCAAACCATGATGTTTGAAATGATTTTTTTTTATCCACTCTGTAATTAATGAACTAAAATTATGATTACATACATATCTTAGCTGTGTTGGTAATAATTAATGTTTTTCATTTTCTTTGCAATTTTTTTCCTTCAAATGATTCACATAGTGGCAAATCACATGCCTAAATTTACCAAAATTATAAGTACTTTCAATTTATAAAAAGAAACAAAATACAAAAGATAAGATATCGAGATATAAAATAATTTTTTTTTAAAAAAAAACAGATAAATATAAAACAGACAAAATTTTGCATGATATTTTTGTGCACATTGACATAATATTACGTCTTGAAATACTTATCAAATATATATATATGAAACAGAACCTAATTTAGCTTTTATATCATCTAATATCCTATCAAAACTTACTTGTCCCAACGAATTAAATTTTACATTTTAAGATATTAAATATACACATTTCAATAAATATTTTGCTATAATATATGAATTTCATTTTGATATACTAGCAACATTAATGAGTTTTACACACGTATCCAATTATGTATCACTACGTGAAAAAAAAAAGGGTAAAGTATTGTTTTCGGATACTTTACCCAAAAAAAATATTTTTTACAATCAAGCATACATGCTTAAACGATTGTGTAAAATAATTTACTTTATCCATACATCAAAATTAAACTCATAATATATTTCAGCAATATGTTATGTCAAGTATTGAATTATTTATTTATTTTGAGTGTACAGCAAAGTGCGAAGAACCCTAAGATGAAAATGGTAAATAATGACATAGAGCTCCTTGTGGGACAGCAACAACAATATTAGAGTCTTGCAAATATCGTTCACATATAAAATTCTACTGCAATAGATATTATCAAGTTAAAATGTTTTAAATACATACCCACACGCCATGTTTTCCAATTCACATCACATATTTGAAACTTCTTAAGGAATGTGTTTATTCTCCCATTAACCCATTTTGTTCCTCATTCAATCTTTTATTCTTTGAACATGTTTTTTCCTCAAACACCCATATCTCATCTACTTCTATCACTGGACAATAACCAAATGCTAACTTATAAAATGACAAGATAAAAACACTAACAACTGCCATTAAGTCATCACACCAAGTGTTCAGATCCAATGGAAAAGGATAGCCTTTCAAATGATATTAATCAAGGGAACTAGAGATCTGTCAAATTTGTTTCTAAAATCTACCAATTCGGAGTTACATATACTGAACATGATTTATGATGGGCAGCAACAGCAGATCAACATCAATCAATTATAAAAGCTAAAAATAAACTAATCATACATTTGGATACAAAATGAAGAAAACTTGAATTCGATTAGAGGATCTTAGAGGAGCTTCTTCCTCTCAAAGAATGATTTCAAGTGCCATAGTTGCAAACTAGCCACAGACAAGCAAACCACAATGGAAAGGAAACTGAAGGTAGACATCTTGCTGGTAGTCGCTTTGTTAAGTTCTTGCATTTCTTCCTCCCTATATTATCCGGCACGTGGTAGAATTTGTCATCAAAATTCAGTTAAGCACTTCCTTTAGAATAATGGTAATAATAATGTGCATGAACATGTGAAACCAAACTTTAAAAACTATAAAACATCAAATAGAAGCCGGTCATGTGCTTTGTTCCTTTTTTTTTTTTGGATCAGCATGTGCTTATCACTCTCATAATCAACACAAGATAACATATAAGCAAAGGGGATTCATAAGGTAGGGAACAAGAAATATGCTGGTGGAACAATAGACAGAAAATTTCTGATCTATTCTAAGCCATCACATGATTAGAAACATGCATGGAGCAAAAAAACAGAGAATTATTTTTGTCATACCAGAGCAAAAAAAATCAATAGCATAAAATATCTATAACTTTTTCGTCCCCTATTTTATTCAGAGTACTAGGGTCCATGAGTTTGCTATGCATACCCAGGATATGCAACTTCAAGAAAAGGCATGCAAGAGTTAGACAGGTAGTTAAGTGTGCATTTGCAAAACTTATGAGCAATATGCACATCACAAAAATAGAGATCCCTCTAAAACATTCCAATTTCTTCTGACCCATCTAGTAACAAACATGTTTAAATCTTCATAGTAAAAAGGGGAAGAATGATTTACTTGAACTCAGCAAAATTTCCTTCCAGCAGAAGGTTACATAGACAATCATTATGCACAAAATGAAAGACTTGGTTGCAGAAGTGATGATGTTTACCTTTCACGAAGATAAAACATCTCATCGTGGATAGATTGGACAGTATCAAACAGCTTCTTCAACTCAAACTCCATTATCTGGAAGATTGGAAGAAACATCACATCACATTGCATACAAATTGAAAGGTTGCTAACCATTGATTCATAAAGATGAACAAAATTAGGATGGCATTTTCTACCCAGTTCACTAGTTATAATTGTCTTATTCACACAATCTTGGAGGTATAAATACGAAACTATATGAATGAAAAACTAAGATGATATTACAAATGTTCGAACTTGTGGAATTACAAGATGAAAATAAAAATCCAAAAACAAATAATGGATTAGGTAGAGTAAAATTGGATTCACCACCTTAATGACATAAAATGGGATATTAAGTACCTCCTCTCTCAAATAAGTTTAACCACTTCCTTGTTGGTAGTTTAGATTGGCTCTTTTTTATGTCACCACTGTAATGACATATTTGAACTCACCCTAGGTTTACAGAACCTCCATTGACGAGTTTTTTACATATTAAAAGTTTAAAACTGTCTAGTGTAATATTAAAAAAAAGGGCTAAACAAAGACAATAAGGGGGAAAAAAAAAGAAAATAACAGAAACCAAGGATATCATGATATTGTCCCTACATTAACTACAAGAAATAGCCAACAAAGCCAAGACAAAGCTCCATTTAGCGGTGAACAACACAGAAACAGAGGACATAATCTCTGGATTAGCTAATAACCCAGCCGATTCACAAACTGGTTAGAAGGTACACCCAATGATTTGAAGGCACTATATGAAGTTATACCAGAAAGGAATATCATCAAGGACATATTCTCAAACGGACTGGCAAACAGAATAATTAGGAAGGCTCGGCTACTTGGTTCAAATTTCAAACAAAGACAAAGCCAATCAGATACGTCGACAACCTGAATGTTCATTTTCAATAAGTCCATTTAGAGCAAGGTCATTTAAATGGTCTCTCCTGAAGTTTAGGTCAATTATAATGTTGATCAGCATAATAGAGAATCAACAAATTTTTATGTTGGCTACAGATCAAGCTATAACAATGCTAGAACAATGGAATACTACTTTGACTTACTTCAACTTGTCCTTTTTTGGCAACCTTGGACCAATCCTTGGCAGCAACTCCAGTTCTCCATTCAAAATCAATTGTCACAATTGGGTTTTCCTTGCTATCAGGTATCCAAAAACAAGTCGTGTAGTCGCCGGATTCAGCCGCAGTAAAAGCAAAATTACCAGACTCCACATGATCCCCATAGTGATAACTGTTCCCACTAGGCGAGCTCACCTTAAATTCACACATTAAAATGCAAGTCAATCCCCAATACAAGGCATAATAACCCATCCCCCCAACAATTCAGACATTCTAAATTCGGAAACCTCAAATCTTCAAACAGATCATAAACAATCAAGGCATAACGCATAGCTGTAACTTAAAAGATTAAAGTTTTTTCACTTGTTAAGTTAATAACTTACTCAAATAAGGAAGACAAAAAACATAAATTTGGGGTTTATAAAAAAAAAACTAGGGTTTGTGGATAGAATGATGAGCTTACTTTAACTACGAGCTTGTAGGTATCAGGAATTGGATAACCTTCGTTGGGATTAACGACACTGTACTTGCCAACGGTCATGGCGTTGTTCTTAATATCCTCTGCTATGCACTTAGTGAGACCCGATCGAAGCTCGAACCTCATGGAATTGGCGAAGCCACACATGAATGCGAGTGTGAGGAATGCAAGGAGGAGAGTGGAATCGGACATTGCGGCAATGCGGTGTTCCCAATTTAGGTGAAATTGGGGATCCGAAAGAGGAATTAGGGCTTTTGTATGGGAACGGAAAAAGGGAGAATCAAAACGACAGCGGAGAGAGGAACTGAAACTGAAAACGACGGGAGTTTTGATTTTGATTTAGATTGTTAAGTAGTGGCGTTTGGCCTACTGCTACTACCAGTATTACCACCTAACAGGGGATTCTCCTCCTTCTTAACATCCACTTTATTTATTTATTATCTTTTCAATGCTTGATCTTGATTTGAGTTATATCAATAATCATAATTTAATTTTTAATGGATAAAAAATAAGAATTAAATTAATTTTTAAGTTTTAACTCACATGTATTTACATTTAACCAAATGCAAATTCTTTCAATTTTTTAGTCACCCAACAACAAATCTTTCATTTTATATTAGAAAAAGTATAGTTGACTAATAATATAAATAAACAACATACAACAATCTTTTTCCTTTCCCTTTTTTGGTGCCACCGTCACTTACCCATCTTCATCTTCTACTCACACTCATATTGTTGGGTTGCTGTGGGAGACGGTAAAGGTGAGTGTTTGACGAAATTGGAAGCACCCAAAAAAAGACAAAGTGAGGCAATGAAAGTAAATAACTCAAAGATTGATTCGAAGTTCGAAGCTTGCTTGTTAATGTCATGGTTAAGGTGCGCTCAGACACAACACCATGAAAACTCCTCCTACAATCGCAACAACAATCTATAATGATCAATTTTAATATTTTGGACAATCAAATTTTATGTTGTTGGACGATCAGCTTTAATACTTTTAAATAACTGATAATTTTTATTGGTTATTGTTAGTTAATATGGTATTCTCTGCCTAACACTACTCATATGGATTATTCTAGTGATTAATTATTTAGTTAGAAAAATATGCATCAATATGTATAAATGTGTATAGTTAATCTGATTGTATATGCATTTTCTTTTATTATCATTATGAGATGACAGATGATGCTAAGAAAGATATGGATTTCAAGGTAGTTTTAGGCAAAAATACGAAGTAAGTGCATTACAGAATTATAGGAATACTTGTGATCAAGTCTATATAAACATATTATCATTATTACTTCATATAAGTTTAGAACAAAAAAGCGAGAACAAAGCACATTCAATATAGGCAAACACTTTTTCAAAGCTCAAGAAATTACATTAACAGCCAAAACACACTGGAAAAGTGACACAATAAAGGGTCAACCCTTTATTTAGTAGGGAACTATGGGATGACCTACATTCACAATGTGACCACAGGTATTTTGATTTAATCATCATCATGGCGATGATGATGCCTGTTACGATGCTTCTTCTTCTCATCATCATCATCAGAGTCATCTCCCTGCAATGGTAGGAAATGACCATAAGATTAATATGCATTCAAAGAGGAAAAACCATTTAGAAGATGCAAATGCTTCAAATTATTAGGTGGATACGGAAAATCACTTCATACAAAGGTGGACATTGTTTTGCCAATACTGGCTATAATTTTGAACCCTAACTATACCAAGGAGCTAGTTAGTTACAAGCACAATCCAACCTTCATGGAGTTTTAACAAAGGATGCTAGATCCAGAACACAAATTTCAATGGATCTATTTATGTTTTTGCAAATACCATGCAGGGAAGCACTCAACAAATGCACATATAGATGCTTGTGTATAATGTACCTTGCACCATCACATGTACAGATTAAGATAAAGTAATACACTAAAAGGTTTCAATAAAGGTATAGGACATCAGTCTATGAGTAAACTAAGCTAATTAATAATACAAACAGCAGGGAATAAAAATTTTTAAAAAGAGGGAAATATCATAACTGAAGTTAAAGAATTTATTCAAACAGAGAAAAGTTACTAAAGAAAGTTTGAAGAGAATTAGAGATCACTACATGATCATAATTGGAGGTTTTGAACTACAAAGATCAAGGGTTCATCTAAAGTATTCACCATCTAAACAATACAACTCATTCCTCCATGTCATAAACTGATAATATCTCATATCTGCTTGAACAGGTATAAACAGGTACAAGGGAATCAAAAAGTAAAATCTACATATGTATAACTGAGTCTTGAAACTTAGATACAACATAACAAAAGCTATAGTAGTTATGTTTGATTAAACAAAACAAAAGTTACTTTCAAGTTTCAATAAATAAGCATAAGCAACAGAAAATAGTTCCTTTTTTTTGGGTAAAATTGCTTAAAATTACTTAGACCTTTTAATTATGAAAGCACAACAAGAACAAGTACTGATTATAACAGGGAGAATATGGAATAATAAGCACAAAAAACTTGCAGAATCGTTCCGCTCATAGAAAACAGGCCAAAATCATGCATTCAAGCTCCAATACGTTATCATTTTCATCGACGGGTAATGAAGTTATACAAAACGTTACGAGCTTTCCCAAACGTGCCAACAAAATATAAACGAAGAACACTATATCAACGAATCAAAGCAACAAACCAATTCAGTAGTAACAATGCAGTTAAAGAACAATCTAACTAGTTTTTTGAAATGCAAACAATAAAGCAAACCATGTTCCTATGAGTCTCATACTAACAATCTACCTAATAAGCCACATACTATACTAACAAGCTACACAATACAAGGAATTACAACTACAAAATTGCACTACAAAAATAATTCATGGAATGTGATTGATTGATGGACTTACATATTTCTTGCGTCCATAGCTCTCTTCACCATAGCTGGGCTTACGGTACCCCTCTTCCTCAGAGCGGCCATAACCATAGCTTGGCTTCTCCTCATACTCACTCCCTCCATATTCAGATTCCTGTCTCCGGCTGCCACCGTAGCCGGATCCATACTCAGATTCCTGCCTACCACCACCATATCCTGATCCATACTCAGACTCCTGCTTCCTACCACCATAGCCAGATGATCCATACTCCGACTCCTGCTTTCTACCACCATAACCAGAACTGTATTCTGACTCTTCCTTCCTACCACCATAACCAGAACCATACTCTGACTCCTCCTTCCTACCACCATAACCGGATCCGTATTCAGACTCTTGCTTCCTACCATAACCTGATCCGTACTCAGACTCTTCCTTCCTACCACCATATCCGGATCCATATTCGGACTCTTGCTTCCTACCACCATAGCCAGATCCATATTCAGACTCCTGCTTCCTACCATAGCCGGATCCATATTCAGACTCTTGCGTGTTACCACCATAGCCAGAACCATATTCAGATTCCTGCTTCCTGCCATAACCGGATCCATATTCAGACAAACCATATCCAGATTCTTGCTTCCTACCATAACCGGATCCATATTCTGACTCCTGCTTGTTACCTCCATAGCCAGAACCATATTCAGATTCTTGCTTCCTACCATAGTCGGATCCATATTCAGATTCTTGTTTCCTACCATAACCGGATCCATATTCAGACTCCTGCTTGTTACCACCATAGCCAGATCCGTATTCAGATTCTTGCTTCCTACCATAACCAGATCCGTATTCTGAGCCGGAATCCTCATTGTCGGGCCTTCGACCGTAGTCTGAAGAGGGACGATTATAACCGGATCCTCCGCCGTATCCAGAGGCTCCACCGGCGGGGGAAGGACGGGGCTTAGGGCGGGAGTAGCTGCTGTACTCGGTGGCTTGAGCCTCGTCGCCGTAGGCTGAGGGTTCGGAGTAAGAGGAGTATTGAGGGCGATCGTAGTCGAAGGAATCGTCGGAGGAACCGCCGATAGGGTAGCATGTCTCATCGGAGGGAGGGACGGGACGACCGTAGGTGAGGTTGATGTCGTAGCCACCGCCGTAAGGGGTGGGATCGTACTCGTCGTAGTCGTCGACGGTGTCGTCGCCGCCGCCATGTCCTCTTCCTCTGTAGTACGACATTGTGTTAATCTTGATCTGATCTCTCTCTCTCTCTTTCTGGACAAATGGAAGGATGCGGATAGAAGAGTGAGTGGGAGTTTTTATTTTATTTATTGATTATTGATTATTGATGATTGAAAGCGGAAACAATGGAACGAAGGTTCAGGAAAACGAGATGAATAAACGACATCCACGTTAGCGTTTTGTATTAAATATTTTGGTATCGTTAAAAAGTCTTGGGCAAGGTCCAAATAGATTTTGGTCAATTGGGCTACCAATATAAACAAAAAAGTTCTGTATCAAATTTGTAACATTGTCCTACACCAAAAAACAAAAGAAGAATTTGTAACATTGTCCCATGCGGAATGCGGATTACCATAACAATATGATCCCTGGAAGTAGGGATGGGAATGTGCCAGGCTATTCAATTGGGGCTCTTGGTTCGGCTCATTTCAAGCTCGACTCGCTTCGGGTCATTTACCAAATAGATCAGGTTATAGGCTTAAAAAAAAAATTTATAAAACTCGTTGGACTGGCTCATCAAATCATTTTTATAAAAATATGATTTTCTTAACTTAGATTTGAACTACTAATTTATAATAAACCCCAAAAAAAGTAATAAATAATAAAATTTAAAAAAAGAGTATGTATATTTGTATTATATTTATTCAATCAACGATCGATATATTATTGAATCATAAATTTTGGATTGTATTTGGTGAAAAATTTTTATTTACAATTTCTATATTAAGTTTCTAAAAGATAGACTTGTGGACTTAACGGACTTTTAAACGAATCAAGCTCGAACCTGAAAATCAGCCTATTAACATTAACAGGTCAGGCTTGCCTAAGCCAAAGCTCGGCTCGGCCCATTCCCAACCAATCCCATATTTGCGTTACGCTGCCCCGCGACAGAAGCAATCAACGAGCTCTTGTGATTTTGTGCATCATTGAATTGAAACTTATCGTGCTTCTCTTCTCTTTCCGTGTTATTTATTGATTGATTCTGAAATTTAGAGAGATATGGGTCATGTTGGAGATAAAAGGGGTAGGGATGTAGACCATAAACTGAAGGACACGGTGAGCATAACTTCCTCTGATGAATCTGACGATGACGATGACGATTCCGATTCAATTGTATACGTTCCTTCTCCTAGGAAGCCAACTAAGCAAGAAATTTTTGAGTATTATGAACACTGCAACATCAGTAAGGTGCTTTTATATTATTTGTTTTTATGATCTGATAATCTCTATGGTTTGAATTTCTGTTATCTTATTTTTAGGGATTCGATGTTCCAGAGGAAACTGGAGGTTTAATACATGGCGGAATCGCACCCTTTCTTATGGATGAAACACGTGAGCAATTGGTGACCGATTTGGCTAAGCAAGCCTTGCAAGTCTACAATGAGCAAAATGTATTGTCTAATGTTTTACATTACTTTTACCGCACGCTCTGGTGATGATGCTACTCAAACCTTTCATGCCAAAGCATGGGAAAAAATTGGTGACAAGGGAACAGAAGTCAAGTTTTGTAGGATGGCAACTAATTAAGCAGGTGAGATATCTTATTTAGGGTGTGTCTTTTGACATGAGATGTAATCTAAGATTTGTAAAATGGTACCTAGATACAAGTTTACAATCCTTATCATAATTTATTTGATCTGGACAGTGTATCTCGTGGCTTTTTGTTTATTTCGGTTATGACATTGTTGTTCATGTTGGGATGCATTTTTACACAGATTTTGCTTTGTAATTACTTTATCATTTGTTTGCATACATTTTAACTCGGATAATTATTTGTGATTATTAAGTTGCTTGCATGTTAATCATAGTTAATGCCGATTGCTGTATCATAAGGTCATCAAAACTATAAGTGGTATTGCTTCTATGTTAGTGTGATCCTTCGAAGTTCGAAGTATATATTGGTATTTGTTGATAAATGAAAAAAAAAATGTCATGGCTTCAAGTTTTGAATAAATATTGTATTTAAACAATCCCCTTTTTACTTTTCATGCGGTTAATCTATTTTTCTGCATTATTATTTGCGTCAGAGTTAATGTTAACATGCTAAGTTTAATTTATTTATACAGAAAGCCGGTACATCGCAGGCGTAAAGTTGCAGAGATGAGTCTAGCTTATGTTTATGGTTTGTCTTTCAAGAAGAAAAACTCTTTGATGCTACTATATAATTTTTATGCTTATAAAATAGTGCATTGTGTATTAGCTCAACGATGACTCAACTTTGTTTATATATTTAGTGTTATCTTAAACATACGATGGGACTTAATCTGTTGACAATTTTCGATTTACTTGTTTTGTACTGGAAGTGCTTCAAACTTTTATTTTCCAAAACATCCATTGATACATGTTAGAGCTTTGTGTGAAATTTCAGTTAAATAAACGACCCTTTAAAAAGCAAAATTGGACATCGATTTTTTAGCATTCTTTATGTTATTGGGAAGTTTTACTAGCTCCGAAGTGTTAATTGTCATCTATGAAAAAAAGAAGCTTCTGGGTGGGGTTAGAATATATAACCTTTGAAAAAACTGAGCTTTTATAAATATTTTATGCTTCGAGAAAATGATCGATGAGCATTTTATTTGTTTTCTAGGCTCTTTGACAATATGTTTTTTTAACGAAATAAGTGATAGCGGTTTTTGTATAATTTTAGCATGAATGTAATTCCAATGGATATAATATGAATTTTCAACAACTGAATGTAATTCCAAAAGGGATATAATAATATATGAATTTTCAAGACAATCTTCGCATTGGACTAGGTGCCTGCTGCCTCAGAGTTTGCCTTCGCCAAAATAGGTGGCGGTGATGATGAGGATGATACAGTGTTGTCATCATGAAGTGTTGGTGTTTCTTGTGTTGTATCATTTTGAAGTCATTCAATTACATTCAGTATAAATATATTGATCTATGTGTGTAACATCATTGTGTGTTTTGGAGAAATGTATAAGAAACTTGATCACTGGAGTTAATTCTTGTTATGAGATTTGCAAGTAACGTTATCATCCTCACGTGAGAATATGATAAATTTTAGATTAGAAAGTTTTGGGAGTCAATAGGAGCCAATATTATTTTTCCTTCTTTTCTCTCTCCCATTTTTCCTTATTAGCTTTCTATTGATCCGCTAAAATTGATTCCCTAGCATTAGTGATTTTAGATATATAGAATAGAGTGGTGCTGTAATGATTCAAGTTCAATTGTACAAGACTCGACCACAACGATCACATGCATGGGAATGGGAGGCAACTTGAGAAGCATCTTTTGGCTTGGTGCTCTGAAGCTTCGGTATATCAATTTCCCACTTAACGTAAACATGATATAAAACAAACAAATGGTGAAGCCAGAAACAAAACCATCAAATCATAATATTAGGACATACATAATGTATATGGCAATTTCTTTCAATTCAACCAAAAGCTCTTTATCAACTTTGTAACATTGTTCGTGATAACCCATCACGAATTATGCTAGATTGACATAATTCTAAAAAAACACATGGTTCGTGATAACCCATCACAAATTATATTTTGCACCCATTTATATTTCTATAGAATCTATAATAGATTGATACAGTGATATGATTTTCAAAAAACACATAATTCCTGGTATCCTGTTACAAATTATGCTTGAATTCTTATTTAAATAGAATCTATAGCAGGTACTAATGGAATCTGTAAACCATATTAGGCAGCACCAAAATATACCCTTATATTATATATGAAATAATAGGTATATTATAATGATTTATGATATGTTAAATAATTTATTTTATTATATCTATTATTAATTTTATTCTTATATTAAATTTGAATTAACTACTTAATAAATATATATATATTATTTTTCTGTAATATATAAGCCGAGTTTATATATAGGATATTACACTACTGTTATTAACATCATAATAAACATTAATGTTTTTAAAGACTTATGATGTAATATAGTGTTTTTAATTCGATAAATTTTAAGGAATTGTGAATTGCTAAATATTTATTAATTGTTTACCAAAACTTATAAAATTAGGAAGTTGTTATAATGGTGTAATATTTTATATACAAATTTGAGACTTAAATATTTTTTTTTTGGTGACTATAACTCTATAAGACTTAAATATTGCATGAATTATAATATATATTGTATTTATTAAGTAGTTAATTCATGTATAATATAAGGATAAGAATAGTAGTAGGTATAACAAAAAAATGTATATAATTAGTCATGTCTTTTACCTATAAATATGATAAATATTTTGTATAAAATGATCTCTTATGCAATATGAACAATTTTATCTCATCTATACATAATACATAACCTGTCACCCCAAAATTTAAACTAATAATAAATTTAAATATCCATCCTTATTAATTTTGATTTTTTTATATTTTATTTAAATGCGAATAAGAAATATTTCATTATTGAAATTTATGTTTTTTTTGTAAACATTATAGAAATATTTAGCAATTAACTATTCCTTAAAATTTAACGAAGTAAAAACACTACTATATTATAGCTATAAATTCATAAGTTTTTAAAAATATTGATATTTTTTTAATGAAATTAATAAGTTGTTATAGCTATAAATTCATAAATTTTAAAAAGAGTAATGCTAGGGAACCAACATTAGGGTACCAATAGGGAGCCAATAAGTATAATTAAGGAAATAATGAGTGGTAAAAGGGGAGAGAGAAAAGAAAAAAAAATAATATTCGCCCTCTATTGTCTCCCTAATATTTACTCCCAAGATTTTCTCTTTTAGAAAATATTCATATTTTTTAATAAAATTAATAAGTTATTATAATAGTATAATATCTCATATACAAACTTAATTTATATATTAAAAAATATAATATATAATGTATTTTTGAGGTAATTTTTTGGTGCTGTGTATTATGGTTCATAAAATTTGTTGTTGCTTACTATTTTGTTTAAATAGAAATTCAAGCAGGGTACTAAAATTATGTATTATTTAAAAAATTATATCAAATCTGCTACAAATTCTATAGAAATATAAATTGATGCAAAACATAATTTTTGACCGACTATCGAAAATTATGTGTTTTTTAAAAATCATGTCAAGCGGTCAGGAATTCTATAAAAAAAAATGATGTAATTTAGTAATATTTAGACAATTTACCCGAATATTAAAGATGGTTAAAAATTTTGGAAAAAAAATAGAAGAGCTAGGGTTTATGCTGCAACCGCTGCCCAAATCTAGCAATGTTGTGCCTTGAAAACTACAAGAGCTTCAGAGGCCAAATCTTCGTTGCACTTGATGGAGGAGTGGAGAACGGTGGTACTGGTGGTTGTGCACTTGAAGTTACACGACGAGAAGAGCATTAGAGATTTTTTCTTGTTCTTAGATCTTCAATGTCGGTAATTTTTCAATAAAAGGGTGTAAATGTTTGCTCCCAGTAGGTCTAAGCCAATTAACTAATCATAATTAGGGGATTTCATTGGGATTTCATTCTTTTGATATAATAAAGCTATTTAGTTTGTGAGTTAATCTCCTTTCTTTTTCCCTCCCTGTTTGACAATATATTTTTTTTTTGTTAGAAATTTATTACGATAACTGAGAAATCTATGGAATACCTTTGTTTATCTCATATCTTTTTAATCAAACTTACAACTTACACACTTTTTTTTTCTTTCTAATTGTCCATTCCATTTTAATTTATTTGATTTAATTAAAAAAACTATTTATTTCTTTTTTAGCTTTTTTCACACTTGCATTTTCTATTTCAGACTTTTTTTCTTGATCCAATCTAGTGACCCACTTCACAAAAATCATTTTTTGGGCAGCAAAGTTCCATAATTACCCTTACAAAAAAGAAAGTTCCATAATTACCATCGCAGTAAACTCACACAAGTTACCGTGCTTAGTTTTCATATACTCTTCCTCCGTTATTAGCAACTGGTAAGGTAGCTAGAATGTCAATTAAATTCTTAAAATTTTTCGATATTAGGATTTTTAATAAGTTAACTAATTTTACACAATTTTCACTAATTCAAACAATTTTACGATTTAAATTTTTCTATCATTTTACATTTTTACATTTTAATTTATTTTTCGATTTCAAATAATCTCAATTTTCTCTATCTTTCAAGGGATCATCATCTATGCCACCTGTTACCATATTATTTGAGGGTAAATCTATAGTCATGTTTAGCCACTAATATGTGATTCATATATAGAATACCTAATTAAATTCTTGACGCACTAGCTATCCAAGACCAATTGAAGGGAAAAAGAACTTGATGCACTGAAAATAATTTTTTATTATTATTTTTTTATTGGGTACATGCTCCATACACTAAAACAAACAAACAATAACAAAGCTTTGTCCACTAGGTAGGATCGATTATATGGATCAAACGATATCATTGAGCTCTATCATGTGTCATGTCTATAGAGAAACCATTTACATGTAGATCTCGTTTGACCACCTCATGGATGGTCTTTTTAGGTCTCCCTCTCCCTTTCACCTCCTGTCCACCTTCCATCTCATCCACTCTCCTGACTGGGTGATCAGTCGATCTTCTTTCTACATGTCCAAACCATCTTAGACGCGATTCTACCATCTTTTCGATAATAGGTGCTACTCCAAATTTCTCCCTTATATCATACTCCATACACTACAAATTAGAATTTTCAATCATACACAATAAGCAAATGGAATCCATAAATAAAAAGATTAGGGCCACATATTATGATCAATACGGAGCCAATGTGAGTTACGGATGATAACTCATATAAATTTCGGATGATAACTTAATTATTAATATATGAGTAGTTACCGATGATAACTCATATAAATTTTAGATAAATTTTAGATGATAACTTAATTATTGGCTCCCTAATAGGCTCCTTAACGTTAGTTCGTAGCATTGTTCTTCCATAAAATGTACAAAGTCAACATACCATTGGCTGATGAAAGTTTGTTGTTGTTGTTGAAACTTGAAAGAGTTTGCTAAGTAGGGTTTTCTCTTCCTCATGAATTCAGCATGGAATAATGCATCATAATAATGTATCTCAAAACGTAACTCTATGATGAGAACACCATGAACCATGCAATTACTTGCACTCAAGTCATGTCTAAAAACTCACTTCCCAAAATTATATATCAAACTTTAAAAAATTAAATTCGATATTCAAAATTTTAAACCAATAATAAAAGACACATGAATCATTATATACATGGAATATATACCTCCAAGTTATTAGCATATTATTCCACTGAAAACAAAAGGAATAAATCCTTTTCTTTCTCTGCGTTCTATACAAGCTACCCACATTGAATAAAAAGGCTATAGAGAATTTTTGAATTTGATAGAGCATAGAGAAGCTATTGAGCTAAAACAATGGAGGCTTTGCCTTCGATTATAACGGTATCACAGGACGGAAAAGGACACTACCGGACGGTGCAGGAGGCAATCGATGCGGTGCCTCTAGGCAACACTCGCCGGACGGTGATCCGGGTGGCCGCAGGGATCTACAAGCAGCCTGTTTATGTGGCCAAGACAAAGAGGTTCATCACCATTGCTGGCATTTCCCCTGAGAACACTGTTCTAACATGGTACAACACTGCCACAAGAATCCAACACCACAAAGTATGTTCATGTTTTTTATTCGGTCCATGTATGTTATTCTTGGAGTGAACACTCAAATTTAAGGTAGAAAACGAATTAATATTCAAATTGGTACTAATAAATTGACTAAGTCAATGAAACTTTAGAAACTAGTTTAAGAGGCCTGCAATTTTAGAGACCAATCTAAATATTAACTCGACTATATATAAATTTTATGGATTACCGTATTAATTCTCAACTATATATAAATTTTATTATTAAAATTAAGCGCTAAGACTATTGGAACTTTTGTGTATATAATTGTTCTTTAATTTTGGATAAATCTATGTGACTTGAATTGAGTTTTGTTTGTTTATATACATGGGACTGCAGGGTGAAAAGGAGATAGGAGGAGGGACTTTTGGTAGTGCAAGCACCATTGTAGAAGGTGATGACTTCATTGCTGAGAATATTACCTTCGAGAATTCTTCCCCTCAGGTAATAATAAATAAATAAATCTCAGGAAATTGTCATTTACCATGATGATGATTTTTGTTTATGGTGGCAGGGTTCAGGACAAGCAGTGGCTTTCAGA
Organism: Stylosanthes scabra; assembly: GCA_036250425.1. Taxonomy (NCBI): domain Eukaryota; kingdom Viridiplantae; phylum Streptophyta; class Magnoliopsida; order Fabales; family Fabaceae; genus Stylosanthes; species Stylosanthes scabra. The sequence goes on from JASCZI010000023.1 coordinate 134,087, forward strand.
GTAACAGCTGATCGATGTGCTTTCTATAGTTGCAGGTTTCTTGGATGGCAGGTACCTATATATCTTCATCCTTCACTCTCTTCGTAGTTCATAGGTTACAATTTACAAGGTTATAAGACCGAGGGATTGAGACTGAGACTGAGACTTATTGTTGTGCTTAGGGTATCTAAGGTTATATTAATTGTACACTAAAATCAGTCACTAGTGTATAATACACATTGAAATACAAAATACACACTAAAATTGAGTTAAACTACACATGTATTTTATATTTCAATATGTATTATACATGGTGGCTGATTTTAATGACTGATTCTGGCATACAAATAGAATTATTAGGGTATCTAAGCTATCCCCAAGATTTTAATATTTTCAGTACTTTCAAATAGTGAAGATTGAAATTTTTTGAGACAGAGACTGAAACTTTAATAATTTTTTTTACTCAAATTCAAGATTAAAGTTTTTAATACTAATCTTTGTCTCTCAGTCTCTCTACTTTTTAATAAATTTTAAATCGAATACAATAACAAAATTAATTGTCCTAAGAAACAAAATTCTTCGAAGATGACTCTCTTCAATAATAATGATATGGTGCAGGACACACTGTATTTACACTATGGGAAACAATATTTAAGAGATTGCTACATAGAAGGAAGTGTGGACTTCATATTTGGGAATGGCACTGCTATGTTGGAGCATTGTCACATACACTGCAAATCTCAAGGGTTCATAACTGCACAGAGCAGAAAATCTGCAGAGGAAACAACTGGTTTTGTGTTCCTGAGGTGTGTTATCACAGGTAATGGAGGAAGGGAATATGCATATCTTGGAAGACCATGGGGACCCTTTGGAAGAGTTATCTTTGCATTCACTTATATGGATCAATGTGTTCAACTTGCTGGTTGGAATAATTGGGGTAAACCTGACAATGAGAAAACTGCTTCCTTTTTTGAATACAGGTATATCTTCTCTCTTCTCTAAGCCTTTTCTTTCACTCATATTTTTTTTTCTCTTTTGCTTACTGTTAATAAGTAAATGTCTTCATATAAAAATGATAGTTGAAGAGAATTAGAGTTTTGATATATTTGAAACTATTTAGGGAAGAAATTCATCTATTGAGAAATTATTAATAAAATTGGTGACAAATTTTCTGTCGATAACAAAAGAGATGAATTTTCATCGACGGATTAGCCGCCACGAAATAAATAAAAAGAATACAATCTCAAAGGTCACATAAACTAAACTAAGAGCTTTGATGGAGATAACATCATGTTAAGCAACAGATTAGATGAGAAGAAAGAAAGTTAGTTAGTCTTGTAACAGAAATTCTGTTAAATTTGTTAATATATTAAAGTTCAACCTTTCCTTACTTCATTGAACCTCATTAAGCTTAGTCTACCAATCTAAGTATCTAATATGTGATAAGTTCCAACAATTTACAAAATATTTATTACATACTAAATTAGTGTTTCAAATATTTACCAATAATAAGACGTATCTACCTAGATTTAATCACCAAAATCATCTCTGCAATTTTTAAATGCCGACAAAAATGACCTTCAATTTTATTAACGACAAAAATGCCCACCAATTAAAAACATGACAAAAGTGTCCAAATTTAAATATTTTAGTCACCTTTGACATGAGATAAAAGTATACTTTTGTTAGGTTTTTAAATAATTTGTGGATATTTTTGTCGTTAACAAAATTGAGGATATTTTTTTCGATTTTTGAAAATTTCAGAAACGATTTTAATAGTTAACTCATTTGTCTACCTATTTCATTTTGCATTTTTTTAAAGAAATTAAATTGATATTTGAATATGATACAGGTGTTTTGGACCAGGTTACTGCCCATCAAAAAGAGTGAAATGGGCCAAACATTTAGGAGACAAAGAAGCAGAGCAGTTCTTGCTTCATGGCTTCATTGAACAACCAAACAAACCTTGGCTTTCTCAAAGAATGGCCTTCAAGGTTCCATATTCTGCTTAGAAAATAACACTTTTTGACATGACAGTCTCTCATATACTTGAATACCTATCTTGAATTTGTATCCTTATGCAGTAAGTCTGGATTTCAATAATGTCAGTGTGGAAAACAATGTTAATTGAAGATGGAACTACTCTGATTATTAAGATGGAATTCTATGAAAGTTTAGTAATTAGAATTTTGATTCATCTCTTCAAATCTTTTGATATCATATTTTAGTGAAAGTAGAGTTTAATTTTGATGCATTGAGAGGATAAAACGTTTTAAACAGTAGTTTTGCAATCACAATCAATCACGGGATCGAGGAAAAATGAAGTTATTTTTACTCACACGTGACGTTATGTAATTGAATGCACGTGTAAAATATCTTATCCTTTATTGTTTAATTCTCATTCTGCTAAAGTATTCGATCTTTTAACAAATTAAATTCATATTCTATAGTTTAGATTTAGAATTTATATCTTAAAGTCTAAGAAACGTTCTATTTATCAAAACCCATTAGCATTCACCAATTAAAGTCATATTTTTTAAGAGTTAAAAGAGCAACAAGTGCAAGAGCATGTACGAAGTGTGCTTCACCAAGATCATGCATCAATCACCATCATTTTTGTACTTCCAAAATTAAGAAATATCTAAACAACTTGTTGACAACTAATTTCGTCGGTGGTGGTTGGTTTTTCTTTTTTTTTAATTTTCATGATGATATTATTTGTTTGGAGAAGTAGGAAAGGGGTTGAATCTTGAATGAAATCGACATGTGAGTAAACATGCTTATAAGTATAAATAGAAAAAAGAAACATGGTGAAGATCAAGTGTGTAAGCCATATGACCAGTTTTAATGGATGCAATAATAATGGTCCAATTCATTCTCCACATGTATCTTCAAAGGCAGAGAGCCACCACATGCTTACACTTATAACCCACTCTCCACTTCTATTCTTTTGTTCTAATTGTCCTTTCTCTTTTCTAACTTCTCTTCTCTTCTCTTCTTTTTTTTCTTTCATCTTTTCTTAGTGATTGTAAAAAAAAAAGTTATTTTTTAAAATTAAACACATTCAAATAATCATGTAATTATGATTTTAAAATAAGGTCTAAAATAAGGTCTAATTAATCTGTTTTCTAAGAACATAAAATAAATTTATTATTAATAGAATATTTTAAATATATATTAAAAAACTTAAACCTTTTATGATTCTAATAATTTTTTTTAGTTTATAATGTTAAGATGTTCCCTTAACTCTTTAAAATATCCTAGAGTTTGTTCTCAGTTAATCCCTTCTCCTTATTTTTTCTTTCTTTCCCCATTTCTCAACTCATTTTCTTCCTTTGTGTTTGTGTGTATGTGGTAAATTTATGCAAAGCGAGTTCCCCATAAGAGGGAGTTATTTTGACCAATCAAAATTTGCAATTTAATTAATAAGTGAAATTATTAAATAACAATTTAATTAAATATATTAAATCATTTTAATAATAAGTTTTTATATATCAAATTGACATGAAAAAAAATTAATTCCAATTGACTACCATCAAATTAACCCTATATTCATTGTATTGTTGTATTGATATTGTGATCTACCATGTCACAATGCTAACCTAGTATCTTTTATCACAAGTTTTTCTTTCTTTTTTTTTTTTTTTAAATATTTTGCCTCATAATACGTTGATAGTTTGATTTCTGCTTTGTCTTTGCCGAAAAGCAAAAACACTACAAATGACCAAAGAAATGGGTCATGTGGACCACCAAAGTTACTTCTTTTGAGCAACTATGATCGAACATCCTTGCAAGCTTCATTTTATTACCATTCAAGGAAAGTAATATATAAAGTGATCCCTTAAACAACGTAACCCATTATTAATATCAAGAAATTTTAGTTACTATATTCTATCTATAGATTCTTGGTATACGTGTATTTATAATTATTTATCATATTTAACAAAAATGCTACTTAACTAATGAATCAGTGACCACGGTAATCAATAAAAGTTTTGAAAAAAAAAAGAAAAAAGGGATTAAAAAAAGAGAAACAAGCCATAAAAAAGAGAAAAGTTTTGAGAAAAAAAAAAAGAAAAAACGGTTTAAAAAAGAGAGAAGTCATAAAAGAGAAAATCATGTATTGATTAGTATTGTTTAAATAATTATTGGTCATAAAAACTTTCTCAACATTTAAAAAATTCAAAGGAGGGACTTATATATAATTAAAAAAAATAATATACTTTAATGTATAAATATATGTGTAGTTTAATTTATTTTTAGTATATATTTTATATTTCAATACGTATTATATACCAGTGATTGATTTTAATAGTTAATTTTGATATAAACCATAAATTAAAAGTTCAATAAGATTTAGTTAATATATTGAATAAAACAAATATTTAGAAGTGTTTAGGAGTTCGTTTATAATTATCCAAATCGAAATTTTCCTCATGGTTACTTTAAGTTGTCAAGCATCAACTATTAATTTTGTCCCATTAAAAGAAAACAAAAATATAAACGAAATATTAAGTTGGGCAAACTATTTTGTCCCACTATAGCTAATTATTCTCTTATTGTTTTTGAAAAGAATAAGACATGATTAAGAAAAAAAAAACAATTTCATTTAATTTAAATTTAATTATTTAATACCATGAGTATAAACATGAATGAAGGAGAGTAGTACATTATACAAAAGTACTAACCAAAATTCCTTGCCCTATTGAGAAGGAAGCCTTATAAAACTAGATAATAATCTTCTTTTTTTAAAATTTGTTGTGAAATATCATAGTTTATTACAATACAATGGCAAGCATTTTCATTGTTCCAAGCCAACCTCAACTACTGATGAAGAATCATAGGCCTAACTGTCATACAAAATCATCATCAAATTCAAGCTTAGTGATAAAGTGTCAAAAACTTTGCAAATTTAGTTATAGAAAAACTGTCAATGTTCCTCTTCAAGAATTGCCAGAGGTATGTCATATTCAATAATAATAATAATACCATTAATGTGGATACTAAAAGTTATTATTAGAACAACTAATCTTAATTGTTAAAATAACACTTACTATGTTTCGATTTTAGGCTTCCTTTGATCACTATATGGATGACAAGAACAGAGTATTCAGAGCTGTATTCCCTGACAAAAGGAGCACCAAACAACTCAATGAGGAAGAGTGGAGAATCAAGATGCCTCCAATTCAATGCTTGTTCTTGAATGTATATCCAACAGCAGATGTAAGGTTAACATTCAAGTCTAATGGAGAAGATTATCCACCAAACATTCCTCATCATGTCACCAAAATCTTGGAGCTCCACTTTGTAAGCATTAATTTCAAGAGCAATCTGCTTAGGTGTATTATGTGATTTTAATTTATTTGTGTTGGAATATTTTTTGCTTTGATTGTTCATATTTTCTTGTATTAAACATTTTCACCCCTGTTTTTGGATTTTCGTTAGATGAAAATTTATCGAAAAAAGAAATTAAGAGCTCTCATTGATTGAGTTTGTTTCTGCCTGTGTTTTTTTGCAGTTAAGGTGGGAGATGCAAGGGATGAATAACATGGAACCTTACAGCTTTACCTTAGATGTTAAAGGGACTTTATACCCAGAAAGGAAAGGAGAACATAGCTGGCTTAGTAATGATATGGAGATGAAAGTCAGCTTTATTGCTTCTCCAGTAATTGCTCTCATTCCAGATAGTGTCTTGCAGGAAGCTATGCAGTTGGTAATTAATTAAACTCTCCTTTCTCACTCAATTTCCCTCTCCATATGCCTAAGTTATCATAGATTGAGTTTCATAACTGTTTTAGGGTTAAAAAATCGAGTTAGCTATAAAAGATAGCTATGAAAGATTGTAAGACGAACAAAAATACCCCTGAAAAATACGAACGTCTGGTTAGTTTTTGTCACAATTTTGAATCTTTCATGGCATTTTTGTTGTTTTGATCTTTCATGGGTATTTTTGTTCATCTTAGAATTTTTCGTAGTTATTTTTAGCAGTTAACTCTAAAAAAATTTACATATCTATAAAATGAGATAAGGCTGAATTTTTTTATTTTTTTGTATTTTTACTGTCTTAAAATTTTAGTCCATCAAAACTTAAAGGTATTTTATTCTGTAAAGAAAAACTTTTTTTTCTCATGTTTTTGTGTTTTTATCTTTTCTTTACTTAGGTTTATGTCTATTTTTATCTTGAGATAATTATCAATCAGATTAGAGAAGTTAAGTAAACTTTAATAGTGAAATTGCAACTTAATTTGGGAACCTAAACTTGTAAGAATTTATGAGTTTACTAGAGAATGGGGAACATAAATGATCCTTAAACTAAGTTTTCTTGTGGAATGCATGATTTTTTTAACAGGTTTTCAAGAGAATGATGGATGAAATGAAGGAGGACTTTCATGGTAAATTATTAGCAGATTATGGTAGGTTTAAGAGGAACGAAGCCAAGAAGATGAATCCAATCTAAAATTTGCAGCTAATATTCAATTTGTTCTTTGGAAGATTTTACAGCCAATTCAATTCAATGCATGGCCTTGTATCAACTCTAATTCAATTCTTGTAACCTGCCAATATATGAATCTCTATAAAACTATTACTTGCTAATTTCATTTCATTTTATTATTTTGAATTGTACTAATTATGAAGTGTTTAGTAATACAGCAAAAATATCTTATATTGGAAAATGCAAAAATTGAAGTTTTCTTTTTACTTTGAAATTAGGAAGTTATAAAATTTTGCATTTGTTGGTGCTTCAACAAGTTAGCAAAAAAATCCGAAAAAATAAAGTTGAAATGATAAACAGAAATGAATACTTTTTGCGTGGTGGTCCTTTTTAGATGGTTCAAATGGACAACCTCTTAATCTAATCTAACAGAAACACGTATCCTATACACATTACAGACAAGAATATGAAACCAAACTCCAATATATTTAGATTACTACTACTTGTTATTTGAATTTTGAAGTATATGCTATATACACATACCCATATGTATATGATGTACGCATTCTCAACTAATATGATGACTCAATTTGCTGACAAATTAGTCATTAGTTTGCTGGTTTGAAAATATTGTAGGAAGAAAAAAAAGAATAATTCTAGTTGAACAAGTGATATAAGGGATCAAGTCCAACCAAACAAATTTATTTCACACGCCCATTTCTTCCTCTTCTTCCTCCTCCTCCTCCTTGCACACGTCTCTCTCACTAGCACCTACTCCTCTTCTCCTTTGTTGTCTTTGTCGATTTCGTTGCCATCTTCAATCGTCGCGGTTGTCTTCTTCGTCTTCGTCGTCGTCTAGCAAATATATATACATATATGATGTGTTTAAACTTTAAATCGTGATTATTAGATTATTATTTAAAAATCAGGGATATTTTAAAAATTTGTAGAAACCATGCATGATTTGGCTGCTGAAATGCTGGTGCTATTTTAACATATTGTGGACATTGATGAATTAAGAATTCTCACGTAAGTAATGAAATTTACCAGTGATATTTAGTGTTTATGCTTATATTTAATAGTGTCGTCTAGCAAATTAATTAATAATAAAAAAAATTGTCAATAATGATAAACCCTGCGTTGCTTCAGGTAGAGAAACTCTAGGTCTTGTGTCAATCATACCATCATCTATCCAAATTAGTGATAACAAGTTAGCAACAATTCTAACTTCTTGATTTTCCTAATAATTGTATATTTATTTCACAATTTGTGTGTGAAAAATCCTGTATTATTGATTATGCATTCAGTTATTTTATTTATAAATTTAGTTTAATTCAATTTTTATTTTGTATTGGACAAAGTGTGTGTTTGCATTTATTTTTTAAAAAAAAAACCCTGATATTTGAGTTCTCAATATCAAGATACAAGAGATTCAAATTCTTTGGATAGAGATATTATGTTGTAAACATATATTCATTCATACACATTGCTTCAAAGCTAACTGTTGTATATAGATGTAGAAACTCTTTCAAGCATCACACCAAGCAAGTCACAACCAAAGACATTCTACTTCACTTCAGTGGATAACAGGCTTTAATGGATGTGCTCTAAGGCTTTTCAAGTCCAGGTTTGAATCCAAATCTTCATCTAATTCACCAACGACGCTTCTGCAACGGGAAAAAGCGCAAAAGTTTTAGGGTGCATAGATAGATGTAACAAGAAGAAATGTGTATGTTGAGAAGTACATACATGTTGTCACCCCTAATGATGTACAATCCTAGAACAAGTTGCTGGACACCTTCCTGTCAACAGAAAGCAGAATGAGAACAATGGGTAAATTTTATGGCTTTCTAGCCCTAAAACATTAGGTAAGTTATCATAAGTAGTAAAGAAAAATATTTAATGTTTTATAGTAAGTTGCATCTTAGAAAGAAAGGAACTAAATGGCTTGAACAATTTTATTCTAATCACACAACAATAAAGAATAAACCATCACTTTCTACCATGAAGTAATTGAACACGGACAATTCTAACCATGAAAAATATAAAAAAAAATCTATACCCATCAACGATTAAGTTAGTTCGGCATAACTATCCAAAATGGTAAGTTCATTGGATAGTTTTGACTCTAGCAGGGATAGAATTGCTAACGCTTAAAGGGTAATTTATCCCAACAAATAGTACTCCAAAGGTCAATGAGAGTTTAAACAAGACATCTTACGAAATATGAATTATGAAACTTGATGTTTATTCACGGAGCTTTAAAGTCATTATTTCAGGACAAAGAACTGTTAAATTCCATCACAGCAATCCGGTTCTATTGCTCAAAGTGAGATTAAAACGATAAGTTCATTCAAGTCACACACTCATACTCATTAACCCCACAATCTTACAAAATTTCCTGAAGAAACCTATTAATACCTTAGTAGAATAAACTCGTTCATGAGACTCATCCAGAATAATGTTTGTAGCCTGGTCAAAACCCTTCAGGACTCCCTGAACAAATAAAGCACCGTAACTACAAGTTCGGACCAACAACAGGCATTTACACATAACAAACTACCAACAGATTATTCAGAAATATGGTAGAGCTTACCACTATATTCCGTCCATCATTTGTGATGACCGAAATTGTTTCTGCCGAAAAACAACCACCAAAATATTCAGTAAAAGCTAATAACTATAATAACATATCAAGCACATTTCATGGAATTACAGCTCGAAAGAGCATCAATTGCATAAACTCCAACAGACGTAAAGAATCGAAGATAGCTTACGATCGACAAGAGACTCGAGTCCAGGCCCAGCTGACATCTTGCAAGATATTTACTTGTCTTTAATTTGTAGTGACACTTATCCTCAAACCTCTGTAAAAGATTCAATGCCATAAAACAATGTTGCATAGAACCAGTTAAACCAGGATATTAAAAAGAATCTAGTTCAATGAACTGACACAAAATCACTACAAATTAAGCTTCAAAATCATCATTCACATAAGAGTCACTGACCAAAAAAAAAAAAAACTAGGAACAAGACAATTTTCCAAAAATGAACAAAAACTCGCTGGAAATTTTCTTCAATGGGATAATCTTCACATTCATATTCATTTCCATTTTCAAAACCTTGACCAGAAGCAACGAAAAGACTAAAGCAACATAGCAGCAATAGCAACTCAACACGAGATAAACAGCAACGAAATCAACACAACAGCAGCAAATTACGAATTAAGAATTCAAAAACGAGAAAGTGGAAGGGATCACGTGACCTACCGAAAGTGAGGAAACGGAAGAAAAATGAACGGAGGAGTGGCGGAGAAGAGAGAGAAGGAAGCGAAGGGAGAAGAGGAGAATGGGGATTTGGGGTTTAGGGTTTACTGGGTTAGGGCTGCGATAGTGAAGGACCAACTAGGGCTAGTAACAAATGCCAAAGGCCATTTTAGTCATTTTATGCTTTTTGTATCACAAGGTAAAGGGTAAAGGCGGTTTTGATCCCTAACGTTTGGGTTGTTTTCTGTTTTATTCTATAACGTTTAAAACGTCTTATTTCTTAAGTGTTCATCTTTGTTTAATTATTTGCAATACTTAGATACAAATGCATCATGCAAGTGAGAATGAAATAGATCGATATCTATTTTACGTTTTTGTCTTGCTTATAATTTTTCTTTTCTTTTTTTTTTTTTTTGGCATGACTTGTAATTTTTCATTTTTTTAATTGTCTTAAGTGAGTCTCAAAATTTCTTATAACAAAAAATAAAAATATCATACGAATTATACCTCATTAATTTATAAATTTTCATTTAAATCTTACAAATTCTAAAATACTTTTATGGTCTATGGAACTCAATGATAGTTCATAAAACTCAAAATACTTCGTGTTATATTTTATGAAGAGTTATTATAATTAATTAGACTAATTGCTACAATTGAGATATTTCACTTCAAGAAATGTACAAACCTACCGTTAGTATATTTGTATGGACAACTTTGAAGTGGTTAACTTAACCCATCTATTTAAACCAGTGTTGAATTCGAATTTGATCTTATTAATATTTGTAACAACTCGTTACTCAACAACAAATCTTTAAATAGAATTCTAATCCACATAGGATTATATTAGTGCTTTATGTATCACCCCTCCCAAGTCCCCAACACTCCCATGAGTTCTATAAAGCTCCATCCTTGCTGCATTCACCAATAATCAGAGCAGGAACAAGAACCTTGCTTGAAACTATGAAATCGGTATCGATCTCGGACCACAATTTCGCGGTTGTATATGTAAGAAGCAATCTTCATAGCAGAATGACAGTCTTGGCAAATCCTTAGGTTCTTGAAAATGTGTATTGTAGAACCTGATGGAGTGTTTATTAGGCCAAAAGCAAGTGCAAGCTTCTCACTATGAGTGAACAGCACTTGTTCTACCTCCTCCAATGCCTCACTGCAATCATCCCTGGTGGAACAGCCAAACAAAACCTGAGAACTTGTACTGGGAACATAGCCACCCAACCTCAACCGGCGAATCATGTCATCCAGCATCCTGTAAATCCCTGCAGTTTGCGGGTGAGACTTATCGCCAGCGATGAACTGATGAAGCTGCCCGCCGACATACATTGAGCTTGTTCCTGGCACCTTTTTTATACCCCTTTTCTTAAGAACCTTCCTGAGGGAATTTGCCTTGTCATCTTTCCCAGACAAGGCATACATGTTGGAAAGCAAGACATGATACTCGGTGTTAAGTGGATCCATCTGAACCAACTCTCTCATAATCTTTTCCCCAAGCTTCACCTTTCCATGTGTGTAACAAGAGCCTAAAAGGGACCCCATAACAACTTCATTAGGAGCAAATGGCATGCTTTCAATCAAAGCCTCCGCGTCCTCCAATCGTCCGGCTCGACCAAGAAGGTCCACCATGCAAGCATAATGCTCCATCTCCGGGTTTATCCCATGAATGGACTCAAGCTCGTTGAAGTACTTCCAACCGAGATCAACCATACCCGAATGACTGCAAGCACTCAACAAGGCCAAGAAAGTTAAAGCATCAGGCTTCACTCCTTCTTCTATCATGGAATCAAACATATCAACCACATCCTTGCCCTTCCCATGCATGGCCAACCCACTAATCATGGCATTCCACGCCACCACGTTCCTCCTCGGCATGTTCCCGAACACAACTGAGGCAGCACCAATCCTCCCACACTTTGCATACATGTCAACCAATCCAGTCCCCACCATGACACCCACATCCCACCCGATTTCCTTCACAGCATACCCATGAACCCATCTCCCCAAGCTCAGATCCCCGGAACGGGAACAAGCCGAAAGGATCGAACAAAGGCTCACATCATTCAACACAAACCCACATCCGAAAATCATCTCCCTCAAAAGCTCAAAAGCCTCCCTAGTCATCCCATTCTCAACATACCCCACAATCATTACAGTCCAAGCAACCTCATTCCTCTCTGGCATTTCATCGAACACCTTCCGCCCATTCTCCAAACCCTCCCATTTAACCACACCCTCCAAAACCACAGTCCAAGACACCACAGTCTTCAACCCCATCTCCTCAAAAACCCTTCTAAACCCACCTACAAGCCCACACTTCACATACACATCCA
>JASCZI010000023.1:155154-172009 GCA_036250425.1 Stylosanthes scabra
AGACTTTCTAGACATTGTCCCTTGTGGTATTCTAGACACAAGCATTGTGATGCTATTGTTGTTGCCTGGAGAAGGGACTAATAGGTGGTGGCTGGACTGGATGTGGTAGGCAGTGAGGATGTTGAAGGGCAGGAGGGGTTTGGCTTTGGCACCATGGACAGTAGCATAGGGTTTGGCAATTTCAGTGCATGAAGAACGTTGTGGCAGTAGTAGTGTGGTTTTTAGTTACATTGGTGTTGTGGCACAGCCAATGGAATGGGATTTTCTGCTGGTGTTGTGATGGTGATGGCTGGTAAGGGGAAGGTTAGTTGGTTTTTGTACAGAAGGTAACTCAGATATTATGAATTTTTTTTGCTTATGAGCTAGTTAGGTGTAACAATCAGAATTAAAGGATGTATGTGTAAATATTAAAGGACCACAAGAGAGTTCCCTATAGGTTGCCCTAATAAATTATATCAACACATACAATGACAATACTTCTTAGTTGATTTATTGATCAGACTGAATGAGCCTCATCATAAGCTCAGCACAATGGCCGTAATGCATATGAACCTGGAAAACAAGACTTCAGGTGTCTTGAACAAATGCTTAATATTACTTATTTCTGTTTATACTTCTGTAAAATCTTAACGTTTTCTTAAATATATTTTTGTGACAGCTGCCAAAGTTTATGTGCTAAAATACAAGGCTGGAGGACAATTTTGGCTCACAGTGCATGGCACAATTCTTTTTGTTGGTATTGATGCATGTAATAGCCATTGATGCATTGATAATCCGCTTCCCCTTGCTCTTTCAATTCTTACATTCAGTGACTGTTGCTAGAAATAGTTCTTATTCCCTATGTTTAAAGACTATCAAGTTATTGGCCAATAATCAATGTTGATTTTTATGATATTTTACTGTGATAGTTGCATGAACATATATTATCATAATTATGCATCGTCTTGTTAAGTTTAAGAGGTAATTAGGCGTAATGCTACATGTCCTGAATATATCCTGCCAGAAAGAATTGCTGTATTTGTGGCATGATACTGATTACAACAATTTAAAGTACTTTTATTGTATTATGCCACTTAACTTGGCCAAATAGTTTTTAGCAGAATTTCTTGTTCGGCAGTATTTTTTGGTTAGAAGCCAAGTTCAGACTTCAGAGGCTTTTCAGATGAGTGATATACATTACACTTTTACATGATTGCCATTGAATGTGACCTTTGAACTGTAGTAGTACAAAGCAAATCTTGGTTGCCATCAGGTTAGTGGCCTAGATCTTTTGCCCAACAATTAAAATGCAGTCCTCGAGGTTCTAGTTAGTTTTAGGCATGGATGCAGATGGAAACTCAACACATGTGTAGTAATCAAGCCTGATAGGGAATTTACTTTTAACTTTTGCATGAGACTAGTGACTTTAACTGTTTGAACTAGTGCTCTTTAAATACAAAGTGCATAGCTAGGAATCGAATTTCTTGCTTGTTCTGTTTCCTGATTAAGTTATTGTCATTTCACTGCTGCTCCTTTTGTTTTCTTATGAGTTTCATCTTCTTCTGCAGTGTTTAATTAAGGAAAGAGCAGACTAGAATGAGCATAACATGTTTGAATTTTATGAAAAGATGGCCATTGTATGTATATAAAGACATAACTGTGATGCCGATCCAATACCCGGATATGCCTGACAGTCACTGCTCTCGCTACGTCGTAGTTCTCAAGCTTAAGGTCACTAGCAGTATATATAGAGACCAGCTGATAGAAATCTATCATCAAATTCATGATTTTTGGTGAGTATGAGTTGCTGGTCCTTGGTGAGTGGCATGTCTGTTGTTTTCTTTGAAATTGGGAGGATTGAGAACTCATGCTTGTAAATGGGTATGGGAAAATTTTGATGAGTAATTATCACCTAACCTTGATTATCAGAACTCAGAAGTCACATTGAAAAGAAAGATTATGACTAATTAAACTTGTAATGAAAACATGGTATAAGAAAGCATATGGAAAAGGTAAGGTAGTTCTGACTTCTGAGAGTGGGATTTGCTTGCCAAAACAAATTGATTCTTTGTCAGATATGCTTAACAGTTTAATTTTGAAGCGCTCATAATGTAAAATATTTTACACAGCCGTATAATTATATCCGTTCTTTTGAATGACTAATCACATGGTGAATGAAAAAATGATTTTTGCTGATTTTGCATTACATAATTGAATATACGAGTGTGTGTATATATATATATATTTACACTAAATTCATAGGCTTAGAAACTATGAGAGTGGATTTGTATCTGCTAATACCACTCCTAATTTAGACATGTTATTTTGCATTTTTGCCATACAAAGTATATCTATGAAGAGATTTTATTAAAATGGGATTTTGGAGTGATAATATTCGATTCTAAAATATTATATTTCTAAAATTTAAAATTTTTAACCAAAAGTTTAGTTTTATTTGTGGTTCCGGGGATTGCAAGAATCTTGTTGAGATCGTGAACCAAATAAGATACAAAAGCAATAGCCAAATTTCATGTCTTATTTCTCAAATCGTTTTCGCTATTTATACACCCTTTTGGTAGATACCAATTTGACACCCATATAAAATGCGGTCATTGAGGTGTTAACTTCTTTCCATTTTTTGTGGTCTACCTATAATACTCGTATTTTTATACGAGAGGTGGTGTGTGCAAAAAGGATATGTGAATGGCATTATTCTTTTCAAATAGATTTGATTATATAATATCACTTCCAATTACTTACGGTTGTTCAACAATGTCCTATATATTAAAGATTATTTACCAAATTAGTTATTTTGAATTTGTATATATTTATACATATTAATTTATATATTTTTTAATGAAATAACCAATTATCATAATATAAAAGACGAATAATAATAGATTAAATTTGTTTATTATAGTAAAATAAAAAATCTTATGAATTGTTAAATATATTTTTTTTATATGCAGTAACTGAATAATAATTAATTGTGGTTACTTTTTAGTATATACATGACTTGATTGGTTAGTTCTTTTATATAGAATATCTATAATAAAATAATTTAAAGCATAGTAGCAGACATTTAAACTTTGATGGCATATATCTTAGCTTGAGATATATGAAATAGGTGAATAACTCAACTTGAAATAAGTTATGAATTGTTGAGCCGATTTCGTAAGAAACTTAAATACTTGAAAGATAATTAATTATAAAACAATCTAGTCTTCCAGAGCCGATTTCTTACAAAATATAAATTCCCAAGTGAGATGGAGACAATACATTTCTTAAAGGCCTTCCACATGGCGAAAGGACAATGGAACCCTTTTTTTTATTTTCATTTTTTATGTTTTGGAATTAATTAGGAGTAGATATTTAATATTTTCATGTTGATTTTTACATTATACTTTCACTCATGGTATTTCACTATTCGTCCTTTTAATGTCACTCACAATTATTATATGAACAGCAAGAAAATTATTTATGATAAAATCATATCATATAAAAAAAAATGGGAAATATTTATTCTCAATTATTAACCCCCTCATGTGAGACTTCCAATCAAATTCATATATGAATTTTTTTTTTCTCATTCTTATTCTTATTCTTATTAAAATGAATAATCAACTATTTAATTAGTCATTCTTTGCTAAGCTAGATGAAGTATATTCCATTATGCTGGAAATTGATTCTCTAAATGATAAAATAAAATAAAAAATGTCAGCATCACACCCTAGAAAAAAAAACCTAAAATTAATGCCCCAAACTAATTTAATTTGTTATCATTCATACTTGCTTAGCTTGTTTGGTGATCAAGCATCTAATCAATATTTTAATAAAATAAACAGATAATTAACAAAAAGTCATTTTCTTTGGGGTAGTTAATATCCAAGGGATGATCATAGATATAAATAAACTGCCAAAAGGCAAAATTTGTAAGTATTTGAAGTTCTATGTCTATTTCTGGGTCACCCAAGATCCATTCTTAATTACAATTTGCTTCATTTTATTTATTTTTGTTTCTTCCATTGACTTTCATATTCTTTCTTCCTAGATTAGTTTTTATTTATTTATTTATTTGCTCAGGAATCTATTGTCTTTAATTAAGATATCATAGTAACATCATTGTAAAATTGTTGTGTTAAAGGTTATCATACTAAATTCTTGATTAACTTTCTTGTTTTTCTTTTCCAAGTGTAGCTTTTATCTTTTTGTTTTTTAGAATTCATAACAAATAAGACGTTTTTGTGTAAAGTTTTTCAATAGTAAATTAAATTATCATTCAAGATATTCTCAAGAGAAAGAATAAATATTAGCATCATCTAATCTATAGATTTTTCTAAAAATATTACTTTCTATTAATTGAACCTGTAACTAAATCAACTATTAAATCCTCATTCTTTCTCCCTATTATGTGTTAATTTTTTCTTTCTTTCTTTCTTCATTTCTGTTTTTAGAGTTTATGTGTTTTTATTTAAAAAATTTGGTGTTGCTTGGTTTCATAAAATTGATGTTGTTAGTCTCAGGTCACACTTTTTTTCCTGTTATTTATCAATACTTACTAATTCAAAAATAAAAAGAAAAGAAAAATTAGAAAGTTTAATTAAGTTAAAAAGCGTTGTCAACTAATAAAACGTGTGACTTTGATTTTAACTACATTTGTTTAATATTATCATCAAAATTCTATAATCACTATATAATCTCTGAACTTATAAAACTCTAGATTAAACCTGTTACAAAGTCAATCCTTGACAAATGCTTTCAGCAAACATAATGATTCTTGATGGAAAAAACAAAAATGAACTCGTGATCGTTGATAATTGCAACAATTGAATACCTATAGTGACGGTTATAAAATGGTGACTAATATATACATTATATCATATGACTTCCCTAACCCTATATCCTATAGTGACCGTTATAAAATGCTTACTATATATACAAATTTAGGTGTAAACACTCCTACATGCATCCATGTATTTTTATTATACCTAATAGATTCACGTATCAAGTACAGAAATGATGAAGTTTAGTACAAAAATAATAAAATTTAGTATAAAAAATTTAAATCACAGCAAAAAAAAAAAAAATTATTTTTTAGATGAATGCATAGATGTATGTACATATAATATTATTACTCATATATATATTAATAATGTATAAAGCCCATTAAAATTTTTTCCTCTTTCTTTCTTTCATTTTAAATCTTATTCTGTTAGTTGTATTTTGAATGTTTTGTTTAAGGTGCCTATTATGATGAAGTGAAAAAATAAATAGATAAAGAGAAATTAAATTAAAAAGTTAAAGTGATTGTAATTTCTGTTTAAACTCTAAATTTAGATTCTAATTTAATGATTTATAATTCTTCTTTTCATATTCATTATTTTTTTTTCTTCACCAAAATAATTGGATTTAAGAACTTCACCACCACAAACTGTGTCCCAATGCAACACCAAAATTCCCAACATCAAACATGTATATATAATTGTATACCTATTCAAAAAAAAAAAAATTTAAAGTATGAGAAATGGAATTGGTCAAGTAATAAAATGGTCAAACATAAGTCATGTTTTGATAACTAGAATCATTCATCATATTGTTCAATTCAAATAAAATGGAGACAAGTTATATCATAGAAGCCTTCCACTTGGCACAATAATAGAAGTTATGCCAAATGACCAAATTCAAATTCATTTGAATAAATGCATGATAATAAAATACCTTTACCATATATATGTCTTCCACATGCATGTTTTTCAGAGGTTGATGTGTGTTTTAATTTATTTTTAATTTATGTAAAGTGTAATTTTGTTGTATATGTGTGTCATTGTAAACAATCACAGTTGAATATATGAATGGATAGTAACATAATATTAGTCTTTACTTACATAATATATGTATTGTTTTTTTATTTTGTTTTTTTATTTTTTGGGATCATATATGTTACCATTATGTATTAGGTTAAAATTTGATCTATCTCAAAATATTTTAATATTATCATTTTGAATAAGTTAATTGATTTTAATAATTTCCATTGGTATAAATTATTTTTTAAGTTAAATCATGTTTATAAGTATGTATATATATATACAAATTTTTTTTTAAAGAAAAGGAATATTTATTATTATTGTAGTAATTTCGAAAACATGAATTAAATGAGCAATATATATACATAGTAAACACTTTTTTTTTTAACCAAGAAACAAAACCAATGATTAAGCATTTGCATTAAATACATTCAATATGAAATTTTGGTAGCTAATATTAGGGAGACAATAAAAAGTTAATATTATTTTTTTTTTATCATCCACTATTTCTCTAGTTACTCTCATTAGCTCCCTATTGATACTCTAATCCGTAACATTATTCTATAACATGATTATATCAAAATAATGTTTATAATAAAACATAATTTTTGTAAAATTAATCTACGGTTCTTCAAAAACTACTTTCTCTATGAAGTGTTTGTAACTGAATATCTAGAAACAAATATTTGTAAGGAACTTATCATAGAAAATAAACATATTCTAAGATATTGAATTAATCAATTAACATTAACATTGTAACACATAATTAATTATTTATGACAATTCAATTCATTCTTGCTTTTTTTATGAAGAAATAATATACACGAAAGCAAAGTTGTGGGGAACTGCTGACTTTTGATATTAATTCAAAGTTTTATGCCTTCAATTATTTCTCACTTACATCACATGCTGATTACATAACTTTTTGGTGATTGAGGCTTGCCACCAAATTAATATTACGGATAAGAAATAAAATTAGTAGTAATTAATATTTAAATAAATAAAAAGCTTAAAGGCAAAATTTGTCGTATCTGAAGGACTATGTCTATTGTATTCCTTTTCATTTATTTGAAAATTTATTTGCAGAAGTAGACTCTCTAACTATATCTATTTGCAATTGCTTTCTTTTCTTAAATATTGTTTGTTCCTTCCTTTGACTTTCATTTTGGCTGAGATTATTACATATTCAGAAAAAGAAGGGGGTTTCAAGTGTTAATGCACAAAATAATTTCTAAAAGATGAATCGATAATTATATTTGTTCCTAAAGGATTTTATTAATCAAATTAATCTTTAAAAAATAAAAAATTAATCATATTCGTCATTCTGTCATTTTATTAACAAGTAGTTTTACATATGGATAAAAAGTTTATTTCCTTCTTTTATATTGAATAATTCTTTCGGCGCCTAAATTTCTTTTTGGGATAATCTTAGTATTTTTTCTAATTTAAATTTGTAGTGTAAAAAATGATATTAATATTGATCATATAAAAAGTTTACATTAACACTACTATATGTAAATTAAATTAACTATATTTAGTTATATTTTGAAAATTCCGGAACCAATTATTAGATAAATAGACGTGTTTAGAAATCTCTAATAATATATCGGTTACTTCATAAATGAGAGTTGTGTAATAAGATAATTAAAGAAAAAAAAGAAATTTAAAATAAAAGATTTAATGATATTATAGAAGAATTGTTTCATTATACGTCAAATGCTATTCTCAAAAATATTAAGAGAAAACTCGATATATACATGAATTTTAAATAAATATATTATAGTTTGGTGATAAAGACCTTTCTATTTTTGACCGATAGATTAAGACTTGAGAACTGCATAAAGCATAATTATAATAAAAATTTAAAAAAATAATAAAAAGGAGGCTGCACCAAATAAACAATAATGGTGGCAGTGGTATTTTAGTTAGTTAATATCGATGTCATCATAATTCATAAAACAAATGCAAACACCTTAAAGGCCAAATTTGTCTCATCTGAACGTCATTGCACCATTTATTTATTAATTATTTATTTTATTTTAAAAAACAAATAATTGGTTTGCGTCTATTTTCAAGTAACAATGCTGTATAATTATTTTCTTCTTCTTATGAATAGGTCACATCATTCCCCTTTATGTTATTATTAATTAGATTTTTATTAGTAATTTTTTTAATTTTTATTTTTTGTGGGCATATAACCTTTCTCCTTTGTTTTTATTAAGACAACATTTATTCCAAGAAAGTCAAATTAAAGCAAATAAATGAAATGAACCCAAATGTAAAGAAATTTGTTCAATGGGTTTTAACTTTTAATAAATAATTTAGTTCATTTTGTATATTTACAAAGCTTGCAATTGAAATGAGGTATTAACTATTAATTGATTTGAATAATTTTTTTTTATGTATTATATGAAGAGCATCAACAATAATTGAGAATGAAAGGATTCTTATAAGTTGGTCCAGAAATGTCACAATCTTATGACGAAAATCCCATAAATAGTTTGTACAATAAGTATGCCATATGAATATGATAACATAAATTAATGATCAATCAAAGGTTGATGACGACATAACAAAAAGTTATTTGAAGAAAATAATTATTCAATTAGGGTTGGACTTGGCATGTTGTTAATGGTGGGTGGTGAAGGCATTGGAGGAATCGTTTTTCTTCAACTTCATCACCAAAGACGAACACAAAATACTACTTACCATTTTGTGTATTTATTTAGGGTTATTTATCTGAGAATGCAATACATTGTTTATGGGGTTGAAAGAGACTTAATCACCTACTATTATTATATATTAGATCTAGGTAAGAATATTTTAGCTAGTTAACTAATAGAATATCAACCAATAATTAATTAGTAAGAAACAAACACACAATAATATACCTAAAAAAATGCGTGAAAATTGATAATTCAAATAGTAAAGATTAATCATCTAAAACGATAGAAGACAGATCATTTGAAATAATAAGAAACATATCATCCAAAATAATAAAGAGAATAAATCATCAAAATTATGAAATTAACTTGATAATGATGAATGATATTATTGATTAGTTATTGATTAAAAAAGTATTAACTATCAATATTTTATCTAATTATTCTAGTCTAGATTTAATTTCAAATACTTATATACATAAAATATTTAGACACCAAAAAAATATATATAAAATATTCTATATAATTTTTTATTGTATATCAATTCAATTATATAATTCAAAAAATGTTCGTATAGTATTTTATTGTGTAATCATGCGCCTGAAAGTTAAAGATGCTTTTGAAAGCATCTAAAAGAAATTGTTTTTCAACATTAATAAGTACTTATAAAAATTATAAAATTCAATATAACATCATATGAAAATATGAATATGGTTGGTAAATTTTTGTATAAATAAATTTAGCGAGTAAAATTATCACCGGCTAAACATACCCTAATCAAAGATTTGTTTGGTAATTTGATTAGAATCGAAGAGGTTCAATTACATAAGTTAAAATGATAAATGTATTGCCAAGATCTTATTTATATCTTCAGTAAATTTTTGTTTTTTACTTCATTCTTTTCCCGGCCTTAACCATACATATTAATATTGAACTATAAAGTCCAAAAAAGTACCAACAAAATTAGTATAGATATAATCACAATTGAGAACGAAAATACCAATCAATTGTAATTAAATGGTTCAAAAATTGAAATATCAACTTTAGCTTTAAATTCATTCTAATTTGTAGCACATAGATTTTGGCTATTCAGTTGTTTCATCTTGTGTCTTTATTGATAAATTCATGGATCATAGATTACATATGAAAAACTTAAACACCACATTGATAACAAGGTAACAAATAACTTGATCTCTTAATTAAAGATATCTATCTAGTTTGATTCTTGTGAATAAAATCAAATAAAATAAAATCTCAAGAGCAATTTGATCCCTTAACCAAATTTCTCAAGTTTGAGTATTATAATTTTTTTTAAAATAAATATTTTAAATAAGTTCTCACTTTTTCACGAGATTTTAAAATCGAATGAATTATATTCAATCAGTTAAGTTGTTAGTGATAAAACGAATATTTTTGTACTGTAATCAAAACCCGAAATAGAAAATTACATGTCGTATCTTATAGAAAGAAAGAGAGATTGAATGAAGTTATCAAATAATAAGATGAGATTAACTAACATAAATCAATTTATGTATGCAATTTTTGCCCCATTTCCCAAGTCAAATAAATTCACCAATTACAAAGTCTTGAGACCCTGCCAAATGTTTGGATATGAAAGCCAACATTTAAAAAACAAATAAATAAATAAATAAACACATACATGAAAAACCTAATCTAATCAGTGTGACTTGGTCAGCTCAAAAACCATAAAACTACTTAGTTTAATTAATCACTCACTAATCACTCTTCCCACCCTCCACATATAAAAACCTTTAGCCAGCTCATTTTCAAATCATAGCAACCAAGCCTTTAGTACCTTCCAACTACATTCTATAATCTCACAACCTTCAAATTCCTTCAAAAACTTCCAAATAAACACAACTTTTTAGAGACCTAAAAAAAAAACACTATTCTAATGGCAAGGAAGAGAAAGAACTGTGAAGCAGTGGAAGATGGAAACATAATTGAGGGAAGTATGGGGTGGGAGGAGATGGTGAAGCAAGCCGCCGAGCTTGGGGGAGCTCGGAGGGCTAGAAAGCGCTATGTAGGCGTCCGGCAGAGGCCGTCCGGAAGATGGGTGGCCGAGATTAAGGACACCATCCAGAAGATAAGAGTGTGGCTTGGAACATTCGATACGGCCGAGGAAGCCGCCAGAGCTTATGACGAGGCGGCTTGCCTTCTTCGAGGGGCTAACACAAGAACAAACTTCTGGCCTTGTTCTCAATCCTCCACAAGCCCTGCTCTTTCTTCAAAGATCACAAATTTGCTCCTTCAAAGGCTTAAGGAAAGGAACAACACTTGTCCTGCTTCTTCAGCTTCAATTTCTTCTTCTTCTTCTTCGTCGTCTTCTCTTTCAAATTCTCTTCTCATCAATCAAGAGATGCAACAATTGGAGGCATGTGGAGGCACTAATTCAGCAGAATTCTCAATTGATCAGTTCAATGATCTCCTTAATGAGGAAGATTACGGCGCAAGTAACAGCGATTTTGTCAACAACACTGCAAGGATTGATTACATCACAAGCAGCTTTGAGTCTTGCTTGACTGAGAATGACTATGAGGACAAGAAGGGGGCCGAAACTGACACGGATTACAAGCCGGCCAGCGACGAGGACAGCGAGGGAGAAAGCTCGGATTTCGGCCTACAAAGCTATGCAGATTTCGGGTTTCTGGACAACATTTCGCCGCCGGCGAGCAGCTACTATTGGCCATTTGAGATGGCTCAAGAGATGGATGAAGGTGTGGAAGCAGAGAACTATGGCATACCTGAGTGCTTGAAGAGAATGAAGTATGAGAGGAAGATCTCAGCTTCACTCTATGCCTTCAATGGAATACCTGAATGCTTGAAGTTGAAACTTGAATCAGGGAACAAAAAGGGTAGAACAGGAATTTCCATAGCTGATCAGTTGACAAGCCTTCAAATGGCTTGTAACAAAAACAAACAAGAGAAGAAGAATGATGAGGACAAACAACACAAAGAGGAGGAAGAAGAAGAAGAAGAAGAAGAAAATGTTCATCATCCAATGCCAATTGACATGAGTTCATCATCATCATCAAGTGTTGTTGATGCAGAGCTCTTGTTTTGGAGCTCACTAGATCTTTCACCTATTTACACAAAATCTTTCCCTTATTTGAATTGTTAACTTGCTGGAAAAGAAGGAAAATGGATCAATGAGTTTGTAATAGTATTAATTAAATTTTAGTAACTTAAACTTTGTTTTCCAAATATATATTTCACTAATGGCAATCTTGTTGGAGTTACAATCGGTGCTTTTATTGAGAAATGTGTTGCAACCTAAGACTTTGCATTAACATATAAATTATGTTTTCAATTCATTAGAATAACATTGCATGAACATGCGTATCATAGCAGAGGGAGGTGACAAAATAAAATACTTTTGAACTATGCGTGATTTTAGTGTACTTAATTTTAAATATTTTAACTTCTAATATTTGAATAAAATGCTCATGTCAGAAACAAATTTGACCAGTGATTATTGCATTTTGAGCAATTCTCGTATCTTAAAAAATTTACCAATTTACTTTATTGATAATTTATCTTAAAATGGACCCATGATCGATGAAAATCTACACTTAGAAATGGTTATGTGAATTTTCCAACTGGAAAAATCCATTCTCAAACCAAATAGTTTTTTTTTTAGGAGAATATGCCTGGTAGACCAGACTAATCCCTTATGTCTTATCGAGTATAGATTAATTCATCACAAGACTGCATTAAAAACAAGACAATTAAGTACGAATTCTAGTGGATATAGATGAAACCATTGATGGGGAGCGGGGGCAAAAGGCTAAGCATGAAAATCAAATGGCCTAAGAAAAAAACAAAAGACAAACCCCTCTGCTTCCAAACTAACAGCAGCAGTGATTTACAACACCTAGGTTCAATACCATAAATAGTCATGTCTGTTGTTGGGTGGGGGTATTGTTAGTTCTTCAATAACATGACCACAATATTTCATGGGATTGAGGAAACTCAATTCACCATGAAAATGGATGACCTAGTCATACTAATATGCCATGATTAAGGAAGCCAATGCCATGTTTATGATTGCCCCCCTAATTAATCATTGATCACCCGTACAAAAAAAAAAAAAGGGTAATACTAAAATGTACATACAGACAAGACAACACAACACAAGACCCATTCTAAAAGTGGTTATATGTACAAAGTAAGCTTCTGCTTGCAACATAATCCAAATCTCCCACCTTGTATGGTGCTATGATTAGAGAACTCGGAGCTGTGCAAGGAAAGCAGCACAAAGATCCAAGAAAAGAAACTGGGGGCCCTGGACTCTCTGAAGGTCAAGCAGATACTTATCCTCACGAGTTTTGTAAAGCTGTAAATGATGTTCAACATGTTAGTTTCAAAGGGAGGGAGGGGGGAATCAACCCAATAATAATGACAGAAAAATGTACAGCATTTGATGACAGAATTTCATCCTAAAAAAAGTGTAGTGCAATACAAACATAGCATCGAATGATAACAATGAAAATGAATTATTTGGAAACAATCTCCAGAAACACAAGAATAGCTACAATGGCTTAAACTTCAAATTTCATATGTCAAGGATTTCATCCTGATCATGTGCATGAAAATAAGAAGGTACTACTATAATTATAAATGACATTTCATCTAAGTCCAAGAGCAATGGATATTGAAGTTTCGAGAAATACCTGCACTTCGAACTTGACCACATTTGACTTAGAAACAGCATCGTTCTCAATGATGTTGGAGTCATTCCCGAAGTAATGATTACTATGCAGAGAATTGTTAACCATTCCTTCATGATGACCAGGAATGCCAGCAACCCATCTGCATTTCATGTTGTAATGCCCTATCTTCTTCCAGCATACATTTAATTCTTGCAGAGCTTTGAGGACCTCCGTCATTATTTCACGGGGATGGGCTCGAGACTATCACAAATTAACAAATAGAATTCGTTAGTCAGGTGCAATTGCCAAGACAAATAATCCAAAACTTATATTTCCAGTAGCAACTATCAACTACAATGATTTAGAGACCCAACAGCTTATGCACGCATCCTGAGAGAAATGAAGTATATATTGCTTAAGGAACACATTCAACAAATCTGATTCCATAAACTAACCAGAGAGATGGAATCAGTTAGACAATCAGAGACACTGATAAAACTATTATTTCCTCTAACAGCTAGAAATTATCATTAAGGAATTATTGATGCCATTAATTGAATAAAACAAGCGAGAAGTAGAAACTGCATATCATTGAATCCAGTTGTGTAAATAGTCAACAAGTAAAACACTGCACCTGAAGCCCGAGGGCCCATTTTCTCTCAACAGGGATCTGTGGTCTCATTCCTACTTGATAGTCCATATAACCTGGAAAGCGGTGTCCAGCAACTGGAGAAGAAACTTCACTGGAATGGATACGATTGAAACCAGCATCCTAAACAGTCACATTATAGAAACCAAAACTAATAAGCTTTACACAGGATCCTATTTGATAAAAGAAAACAAAGAAATGTGATACCAAGAACAGAAAACCTACAACTCCGGGTACAAAATCCATAAAAACTCATTCTAGCTAGAAAGATAGATTCCATCACATGGAGTGTACAAAGAAATATTGGACGGCTGCCCATTTGACATGGGTATAAATTTAGAAGCAAGTTATAATGTGACTTCATTTAGGCAAGTTAGATCACTGCATGTAAGATGTACAAGGGAAGAGATCTTGAGCAATTAGGGGGAAAAGAAACCCACCATGGTCTCTTGAAACTCGGCTCCAAGATAGCCGCTAGAAACACGGAACCGGTTGTCCAATAACAAGTAGTATGCCACAGTACCCTGAAATACATAGATAGCAATAAGAGACAATCAGGAAGACACAAAAGGAGAGAATGAAGGACACAGACCTCATTTTGGATCCTGTTGCGTAGAGATTCAATTAACTGATTTCTGTCAAATCCCATATTAACCACTTCCTGAAGAAGCTCTTCATCAATCTGCAAAACCATGATGTTGGTGGATTTTGTATATGAGCTGATTATATTTTATCAAGTAACAAACACCATATCATATGTGATGTGTATGCTGTATGCATACATAATATACTTAAATTAAATGTCAAAAAACATGTTCCCGGTTCAAACTCCTAAGTCCTAACATGCATACAAAATAAAAAAAAAAAGAAACCATTAACACGAAGAGCCAATGTTTAAATCCATGCACTTCAATTCGAAAGTGATAGACAACACATAATCGTGAAAATAGATAATAGAAAAGAAAAATAGAGCAAGCAACTGCAGCATTAGTAAACTCATTTCATGGGCCAGTGATTACTAAAGAAGGGAAGTGGCATTTAATTCTTTCGCCGAAGATAAGAACAAATAGCAGATGTCTGATTTCATCACACACCCAATTGGAAGAATGTATCTGTACCTACTAATGAATAAATAATGATATAATTCCAAGATAACTCATTGACAAAAATATGCAGTTTTTTTCCCCAACAATTACTTGGCAGTTGTCAATTATGTAATCATGTAAGCATTAAAACTTCCTCAAAAAGACATTCAGAAACATGTAACAGTCGAACCTTTTTGGCTTGTTGCATTGTATCTGGTGGTGGCACTGCTAAATATCGTGGAAGACGAGCTTGGAACCATGGGTGTTGACGTATTTCAGGTATAGTCATCCTCTTCATGGGATCCACAACAAGCATCCTTGGTATCAAATCTCTAGCACCAGGTGATAGATGACTAGGAAGGGTGTATATGCCACCCTTTAAGAAAGCAGAAATTATAAGGAAATTAAAATCTTAAATCTACCTGCAGATAACATCTTTGAAGAAATAGATCTTATTTGACTGATGGGTTGATAAATAAGTATTATTAATATAAAATATATAATTATTATATACCATAATGGGTTTGTCCAAGTTGTCATTATGATACTTTAACATGAGACTGTAATCATAATCATGACTCATAAGATGAAAATTGTTTGATCATGGCATGAATGAGGGTAAGACGAGTAGACGACATGGACCATACAATTTCCATTACCCTCGGTGGTTGCAAAAACCAGCAAAATACTTTAGCTTTTTTCCTCAATGTTCCTTCCCAATGTATCCTACTACTACTACTAGTCTCAAGACCAAAGAGAATGCTGAAGACCAACCTTTCCTCAATACTTTCCACACACCTAACGGCCTTTGGAACCTGGACCCACTACTAAAAGGATCTTCTCAATAATTGACCACCGACAATGTGAATGGCACTTTTGAGTTTGACACTTCTGGTTTAGTCATTTAGGTGATGAATCCAGCTTTAGCCTGGAGAACTGGAAAATAGGGATCACAGTAGTAATTTGGAATAGTTGGCCCCTCTCTTTCCATGTGAGCATCCATTCTTCCCCCCAAACATGCTGGCCAACTTCTTCACACGATAACATACCATAATTGTTCTTCTATTTGTTTTGAATATAATACATTACAAGTTAATCTTGTGTTTGTTCAGGACTTTACCAATAATTCACAGGTTTGACGCATAAGCCTAACCTTTCATGCATTATCCACCATACTTGCAACAAACTGATCTTTGATACAGAATAGAGGCACTAGTCTATGAAAACAAAGACAGCTTGGAAAGTATAAGCCTAAAGAGTATTAGACCTTTCTGGCCAAGTTACGACTCTACTCCCTCACAAGAACAACGGAAAGCTCAAAACCAATTAAGAAAAGATTTGACATGATATTTGTAGGAAATCTGAGTCCTTTCAACCCAAAAAAGGAAAAGTTAAGAAAAGCATAATTATTAAATTAAAATCAATAATACCTTTATTTTCTTGAAGAGGTTTGGAATGTTTTCATCATCAAAGGGAAGTGTGCCACAGAGAAGGGCATATAGAATTACACCACAACTCCAGACATCTACTTCAGGTCCAGCATACAATTTCCCAGAGATAACCTGTGTAAAATAACATTTAACAGGAAATGAATAACAAAATATATTATTGACCTATTCCATCAAAATCGAAAGATTTACAACCTCTGGAGCAGCATAGTTAGGGCTCCCACAACTTGTCTTCAGGAAGTGGCCATCCCGCATGATGTTGCTTAAACCAAAATCAGCAATCTTGACATTGCATTTAGAGTCTAAAAGCAAATTCTCAGGTTTCAGGTCTCTATGTACCACCATATTCCTATGACAGTACTCCACACCAGAGATTATCTGCTTCCAAAATAGGAGTTAGCTTAAACAGTCTGCAACAGACATAACCTTCTTACGTAAGCAAATTAGTAGTAGATTATACCTGCTGGAAGAAGTTGCGGGCTTCATCTTCTTGCAGCCTACCCTTTTCTACTATATAATCAAAGAGTTCTCCTGATTTGACATACTCCATAACA
>JASCZI010000023.1:172099-184095 GCA_036250425.1 Stylosanthes scabra
AAACAATCTCAGAATTTTTATTTCTCTTCTTACTACAACAAATTAAAGGAGAAAAAAAGAAGATGATCAGCACGTTAAATTAAACTAAAAAATCAATTAAAATCAAGTCACACAGATACTTAAAGAATAAAGGCTATTTGTACATAGCCAACACAGACCTTTTTCTTCCATTTCCATGTTCTTAATCTTGCGGCGGTTAAGAATCTTTATGGCAACTTTATGGCCAGTCAAAACATGTTCTGCTATTTTCACTTTTCCAAAGGACCCAATGCCAAGTGTTTTTCCCAGCTTATAATTTGGTAGAAACATGTCCACACCTGCTCCACTACCTCGGCCAGTTGATCCATCCATTTTTTAAATCTAGAGGGAAAAATCAAGAAGAAAGGAAATTTAATTTTAGATGAATAATAATACACAAACATCTATTGATTACACAAACAAGATAGAAGATTTCATTGGATATGTATTGGAACATACTAGCAAAAAGAACAAAAAGTTCCCTGCCATCAACGGTTTCTGTAATAGACAAACAAATATCATTGAATCCCAGGCACAATTTCTTAGTGAAAAATCATGCCTTTATATCAATGACAAAGCTTTAGAGAATAAAGGGGATCAATTTCAAAATGAATGACTGCAAAAAGTTGGCATTTGAGGCTTAAAAGCATTGATAATCAAATTCTTTAAGCCTATTAATATCAAAATCAAATATCAAGAAATGCTACATTTGCTCTTTCTGCATGAAAGCAAAGCAATCAAATCATATTATCTAAAAAGGGAGTTTCCTTAACACTATCAAAACTAAGGATAAGTAATTTTCTCAATTATTGTTGCAATCAGAGAAAATAAAATCCTAAATATTGTAGTTGAAAATAAAAGCAAACATTTTGCTTGCAAATCTTTCTTTAATCAATGAAACTAAGACAGTGCCAAACAACAAATAAACAGACAAGACTATTATAACAAAGGGAGGAGTCAGTAATGTAAGAAAACTATATTAGCTAAATTTTCTCCCTTTCCATTATTTCCTTTAACAGTTCATACATATGGAATGTTCCTACAGATCAATGAAGGTTACTATGGTCAAAAACAGAAAAAGGCATGGCTGAAGCACTGAGAAGCCTCTTATTAGTTGGGGCAACCTGCCCCTTAAATGAAGTGTACACATGTAGTGACCAAGATGATCAGATTTCTTTAAAACAATAATGATCATTCAGCCCTTGACACCTTTCATCAGTTAAAGATTGAAGATTGTGGCGCCTCTCACATCAAGGCATTAAAACCCCCAGGTTTATTATAAGGCCAATCAACTCCTTTGACAACCCTCCTTCTTCTACTCCATGACACAGCTTCTTACATTCCTCTTGACTACCACATGTACTATCAAACCCAAACCTCTCAACAGATAAGAAAAGTTCCCTTCTACACCTTCTAATTTCTTATTTAGTTATCAGCAATAACATCAAGAATAGAGCTAGCCATTGAAATTCATCTCGTTTTAGTAATAATCCGAAACACACAGCTATGCACAACGCAAATCCAGATCCACAAACAAACCACATAATCAGAATTTTCTCAACATTAACAAAAACCCGATTTCATTCCAAAAATCAGTCAACACGGAAATGCAAGCAAGAATCAAACAAAAACACCGAGTCACAACGGAAATTGAGGAAACTGAGAGCCTCACCGATTGAATTTGTAAAGCGAAAAAGGAGCTTGTTGTTGGAAGAAATTGGCAATGGCGGAGTTTGAAGGAAACCCTAAAGTTGAGAATTGGGAGCGATGAGAGGTGGTGGTAGGAACGAAGGAACCATTTTGTGTGTTTCCTTTTCCGATCCTTTGGCGTTCGTTAACTGCGACGGCGCTACGCAAAAATGGTGAGGTTGCTAAGATAGGTGGTAAACGACACTGCGTTTTGAGATCCAGGGCCCCACTTCTGTCATTTCGGCTATGTACGCCACGTCACTCATTACTTTTTGTTTTTAATTAACCGGGCCATGAATTTTTGGACTGGTTTAACTGGGCCATAATCCAACTCTACACAAAAAAAAAGAAAAAGACTATACAATACCAAAGAAAAAAGAACAGAAGAAAAAGACTAATCTCTAATCAATCAAGTTGGGCTGGTCACTGATCCACTTAAATAAATATAAAAATTTAAAAATTGAAAAAAAAACTTAGTTTCACTTAGTTACAAAAATATTGGTTTTCTTACAAAATATTCTAACACATTTAAATATAATAATAAGTTAGTGTATTCAACATTATTCTTGTATGATATTAATATAAAAAATATAACCAAAATATTTTATATAATTTAAGAATAAATTTATATATATTATTGTATACACATATACACATCATTTAGCAACGCAGAAAAATATAAATATTAACACAAAAATTTATATTTTTCTGTACTAATGTTTACATTTTTTCGTATTACTAAATGGTGTATACACGTACATCTAGTATTACCCATGTAATTAATAATATTTAAGAAAAAGGTACGTAGTTTATACTTTATTACATGTTTATAAAATATTAAGACATTAAAATAATCAAACAAAAATTTGAAATGATCTTATATATCTTGCATGGTGTGTCCTGTAACAAACCCGTATAATATAATGTATAATCCTAAATATTATTATCTTAGGCTTTCAATTTTCAAAAGGGTTTATAGAAAAAAAGAATTGATTAACAAACATGAAACAATAATATTATTTGTTGCAACAAGAAAAAGAAAAGGTCAGAGAAGGTGTGCTGGGTTTTTGCAGCATCCTGATCCATTGTTGTATTCAAACCCACCACCCTCTTAAACCACCTTCCACCTTCTTTCTCTCATTCTTCTTTTCTCTCTCTCTCTAGATAATGTATAGTTTTATCCATTAATTGAATGTGGAAATTCATCTCTAGCAACAACCAAATTAAAAGGTAATGCATCTATACCTTTTTTTATTATATATAATTTTGGCTCTTGAATTTATGTCTTTCATGTGTGCATGTGCTGCATGCAATAATGGTTTCTGGGTTTTCGCAGATGTAAATAAGTTTTAAGTATTAAATTTAATTTAATGCGTTATTATTATTTGTAACATGAATATGATACGCACAAATAAAGCATTATAATTATTCCTTCACCTTTTCATGTGTGCATGTGAATAAAGGTTTCTGGGTTTAATAAAAAAAAAAAAAGGTTTTGAGTTTTGGCTCATATTATTATTTTGGCTATGAATCTCTGCACAAATAGGAATAAGAATTCAGAATATAATATGGTATTACTACATGTATCTAAATGTGGTAATTTTATGAAAGAAAAAAAAT
The DNA here is from genome assembly GCA_036250425.1 of Stylosanthes scabra. NCBI lineage: Eukaryota > Viridiplantae > Streptophyta > Magnoliopsida > Fabales > Fabaceae > Stylosanthes > Stylosanthes scabra. The sequence continues at coordinate 175,427 of JASCZI010000023.1, forward strand.
AGAAAAAATAGTTACAAATTTAAGAAATTAATCTAATAACAATTACAAAGCATTTTTTGTTCTTTTGCTTTTGTTTTCTAAGAGTGGTTGAACAAACTTAACTTGTTCTAGTTAGTATTATTTGTTTTGTGTATCTCATCAGTGATGATGTCTATGATGTTTCCAATGCATTTGTCTTGTGCAACTTTCTCTGCTTTAATTTGATTCATTCCCCTTTTATATTCTTTTCATATATAGTCTTCTGATTTTGTTACACATTCATTCTATGAGCCTTTTTCTTACATCTGCAAATGCATTTCACATGGACTCAAATTCAATTACTGTCATATGTGATATCTCACTTTTTCAGCTTTTGTTTTGTCCTTTTAATTCATCTCTTAGTCTCTCTTAGCTTTCTCAGAAGAAGCTTCCTTGAAAATGAACCTAATAAGATTCTCTTGCTTCTGAAAAAGTTTAACACTCTTTTAAGTTCTTCATTGGTACCCTAATATTAAGGTACAAGAAATTTTCATTATTGAGTTGCATGGTTTTAGACTTTCCTGAGAAAAAAAGTAGTTCTCACTTTTATGTCACTGATAAGATAAGATAATTAATTTGTAGATTCAAAGTATCATCACTTGCTATTTATATTTGAAGTTACTTAACAATCTCTTTCAGTTCTCACAAGGTATGTAGATTTGGGCATGAGAAATTGCTAGCACTATTAACTATATATATTCTTGATTCTTCGTGGTTTCTATGATTAATTTTGGTGTTGATATTGCAGATTGCATTTTAGTTTTTTTTTTTTTCAATCAGTTCAAATCTCACAAAAGTCCCAAATAAGGGATGAGAAAATAAAATCATAATCAGGAGCAAACATAAAACAACAAAAAATAATAATTAAGCTCCTAGCAATTCTTCAAATACTCCATGGTTCCTTTTTGTTTTGTTGAAATTTTCAGGTGAAGTTAGGCACATATTATACACCATGGGTGGTTGTGCATCAGTGCCTTCCCATGCCATTAAAAGGCCTAGGAAGTCTCAAAGAAGAAACATAAAGCGAATAATAAGACACCGCCGTCGAAAGGTCTCGAATCCGGTGGACAAAGGCGGTGGCGGCGGCGTGGGGAGGAAGAGTGATGCAGGGCCAGGGCCATGCTTATCAGATTACTCTGTTACTGAAGTTGTTCACATGGAATTCGGTAACGGTTCGGCTACTTGCAGATGCCATTCCCAACTTTCCAATTCAACATATCATCTTAGTAGGCAACTTGAATGGCATCAATTTGATGCTAAATGTATGTTCTTGTACTAATCTTAACCTCTCTTTTCTTAATTATTGTGTTAATCAGTTTAGTCAGATATATCAAATCATCTAACAGTTCTCGGCTATGTGAATCCACTATTTGTTGCAGCAAACTCCCAAGAGGAACCTTATTTTGACACTCATAGTATCCTTGAACCAGAATCTGATGATGATTTTGATAGTGTCCATGGAGGAGGTAATGAAACATTATTACAACCTTAATTTATGTCTTAAGAAGATTGGAACATTAATATATGTGATGTGATGTGTTATAATAACTGCAGATGGTTTTTCAAGTGGGGAAAATGGGGGACAAGCACAAGGCTGTGTGGTTCCTCGAGTTCATCCGATGGAAGCGAAAACTCAAGAGGTCGGACCAAAACAAGGACTCCATAGATTGATGAAGTCGATAAGCTTCAACAACACGTCGAGGAGGCTCTCGTCGTCGCTCTTCAAGCTTTCTTTCAAGAGGAGATCATGTGATGTTGATCAAAGCAGTGAACAATGTAAGCTAAGTGTTGATGTAATTATCTTAGCCTTTGAATCTTAACTTATCATACTAATTATGCTTCTTAATCTCATTTCTGTGTGATAGGTCAATCGAAAAAATATCTATATCATCCGGTTGCAGGACATATAATACCATGTCAGACGGGCGAAAAGCCTTCTTCCGGATGTTGGAACAAGATCTCTCCCTCGAATTTCAAAGTCCGCGGCCAAAACTATTTCAAGTACATTGTTTTTAATTCTGATGCACTGTCAGTTTGTGGTAAAAGAATCTTACAAACATTTTACATATAAGAACATTACTATATAAATTGGTTGGAAGTTGAAGCTCTAAGATTAATACCAATAAGTGGCCTTAGGGTATTAGGGTATTAGCGTCGTTTGATTTATGTAACCGATTTCGTGCAGTGGAGTAAAGTTTTGTTCATAAAAGTCCAAACTTTTTTTTTTCAGAGACAAAAGCAAGATTCCTGCACCAAAAGATTGTCCATATAATCCAATTGGTGTTGATCTATTTGTTTGTCCCAAGAAGATACATCACATTGCCCAATACCTTGAGCTTCCAAATTTTAAATCCAATAGTAACCTTCCCCCACTTCTTATAGTAAATATACAGGTAAATGTTTAGAAAATTTCTGCATTGAGTTCTTCTGCATCAATAATTCAATATCAATATGAATAATATTTTTTTTCCTCATTAATTTTCATCATTGTGGCAGTTGCCAACATATCCAGCTGCAATATTTGGTGGAGACAATGATGGAGAAGGTATGAGCCTTGTATTGTATTTCAGGGATACTGGGAATCTTGAAAACATTTCTTCCCAGTTTCAGGAAAATGTGAAGGTACTTCATCATTTTGCTCTAACTATATTTATTAAGGGTGCATCTGTTTAAGCTTATTCTATCAGAAAATCACAATTTTCTTTAGTTTTTGTGCATTTGGGAAAAAAAAATTATAGTAGGAAGCACATGAAATCTTTTTTATTCGCTTTGCGCTAAAATCACAACTTATCATGTTATGAAATCTCTTGTTCTAAAAATTTAAACTGATATAAGGAGCACATAAAAAACGCTGATATTTTAAAAAAGATAAGTCAATTCTGCAATTCTTTTTTTCCTCTTTTTTGAAGTTTAAAATGATCATTTCTAAGGAAAATTAGTTTTTTTTTTCAATAATATATAAGATTTTAGTTGTAAAATCAATTTTTGTAGAACCTAAAACCTTAGTGTAATATGCGTTCTAATTTGAGTTAAATAGGTTTATAAAAGATTACGTATGAGTTTTGGTCTACAAAGATTCAATACTTCAATTTGATCCGAAAGATAGTGCAAGTCAATTAGTCAAATTGGCTTTTCAGTTAACTTTTTCCTAATGTGTCACTATTTAAAATGTTAATCCATTTTAATTTACAATAACTATATGTCATCTCCTACAATATAGTTTATTAAATATACACTCAATCTAACATTATTTTTTCTTAATTTGCCAGAGAATTGTCAATGATGAGATGGAAAAGGTGAAAGGATTTGCAAAAGAATCAAATGTTTCTTACAGGGAAAGATTGAAGATCTTAGCAGGACTTGTGAATCCTGAAGACATGCAATTAGGTGCTGCTGAAAAGAAACTACTAAATTCTTACAACGATAAACCCGTCCTCTCGCGCCCTCAGCACAATTTTTTCAATGTATATTTTGTATTAAACTTACAATCGTGTTATATAAACATCAGAAATCAGCCACTAATATATGAATACAGAAGAACCCGAACAGTTGCATTTATAATAACTTTGGGATTTTATGTACCACTAACTTGTTTATTATGTTTTCTAATAGGGTTCTAACTACTTTGAGATCGATTTGGACGTTCATCGATTCAGCTACATATCGAGAAAAGGACTCGATTCTTTTCGCCATCGATTGAAAGACGGAGTTCTTGATGTAGGGCTAACCATTCAGGTATCATAATATGTTAAATAAATCTAATGCAAGAAGAGATAGATATTCCAACTAACTTTAGAGTAACCATGTTTATAAAATTTTCTATAACAGGCACAAAAACAAGAGGAGCTACCTGAACATGTATTATGCTGCATTAGATTGAGCAAGCTTGATTTAGGTGACATTTCTCAATTACCAAGATTAATGACCCTTGATGGTGAATGATATAGAAAATCAAAAGAGTGGGGGGTAAGATTTCATCATAATGAAGTTGTGCATACAGTTTATCCATAAAATTCCATGCCCCATTTTTCCCTTCTTAACCAAAACACACTCTAAGAAGGTAAATATTGTTTATTAAGTAACTAATTTTGCTTCCATGGGTGTACTATAATAGTTATGTGGTGAGTTATAATATACAGATCATCTGTATACAGATCTTAAAAATTAGAAATTCAATCCATTGATAAATAATCAAACACCTTCATTCTGTCATTCAGCATTAATGTATGCGGGCCCTACAAACTCAAATATATAACATCTGTATACAGATGCTCTATACATTATAAGAGACCTAGTTATGTTGCATGTAACTCCTTTTATAGTTGAGCATACTTTTGACCAAAGTCAAAGAAATTAAGAGGACACACTCTAATTAGGGTACTGCTAAATGGGAGTTCTGATTCTTAGTTAAATGTAGCTTTATGGGTTGATGGCAACATTCTTTAACTACTTAAAAAAAGAGATTGTTCATGTAAGATATATAGTTTTTATTAGTTTTTGTCTTTTTTTTTTATTTTAATTTATTTGCTTTATATGTATACACCTATAGGGAGAAGGGTGAGACTACTACACATCATGGTGTGTTTTTTCAGAAGGCAGTAACATTAATATTATTTCAATGCTTTTATTTATTTGTACAATTATTATTAGTTTTTAATATACTTGATTATATGACAATTAATTCATGACCTTTGATATTTTTGTTATACTGATATCCCCCCAAAAGTTATATACATAATCAACAAAACATGTTCAAAGTACAAAAGAATTTGGAAGCTCATAATAAACTTCAGAATTTCAGAGTAAAAATTTCAAAAATTCGGTATGATAATTTTTGAAGATGGTATACATCTCAAGTTTCAAAAAATAAAAAAAGGGATGGAAAATATTAAAATGTTTATATTAATATTTTCAAAAGACTGTGAAGCAACTGTATAATAATAATAAGAACAAATGGACAAAAGTATGATTCGCAAATATCAAATTACATCCCAAAAATCATTTTTGACGGACAAAATTGTCTTGGCGTGAAATTATAAGACATGAGGCGTATTTTGGCCTATCAAAAACAATTTTTTGGATATACTTTGATATTTACAAACTTTGGTGTATATTGACAACAAAAAAAACTTTGGTGTATATTTTTCACTCCAAATTCTTTCGTATATATTTTTGTCTATCAATTCTAAAAATAAATTTGAGTTAGATCTTAAAAGTAACAACAATGCTAACAGTAATCAATAAAAAAATTAGTCAATATCAGCCAACACTTTATATTAGATATTTTATTTTTTTAGATTTTGAATGTTCTATTTATAAGTTTCAGATGTTCCATTTCTTTTGTTGATTGTTGATTGCTTTAGGTTTCGGATATTCTATTTTCTGTTGGTGGATTTATTGATTAAAAAAATATTGATTACCTAACTTTTCCTAGAAGTAATTGGTTCAAATTATGTTCATTGTAAGGTTTTTTCCCCTTCCTCTGACTATCTATTATATATATATATATATAAAAAATACACCATTTATACTATAATAAGAAATTGACAACTCATTTACTATATTATTGTCATCTAAACTTTTTTCTCACTTTGCAATTTTTATAGAATTTTAAATTTCTCTTAAAATAAATTATACTATCATCATTTAATAGCATTCACTATACTCTACCACTAACATTATCTTCTAATTAGTGTCAATAATGAATTCATAACCTACACTATCATTATCTTTTCAGTTACAAATATTCAAATCCTACATTATTTGCCTACTATTAAATTATTTATAAGACTTTTACTATGGCCGATTTAATTTTATGTATCATATTACATCATTCTTACTATTATTTTTTCATTTATTACTCTCTCATACTAATTGCTCAATACTCTTTCAATCCAATTCAAATTTGACCCAATATTCAATCAATTCAAATTTGACTCAATATTTTTTTTACTAGATACATTCAAATATATTATGATTATATAGTTATTTTATAATTTTATATTATATTTAGAAATTCATATAAGAAAGTAGGCCAACAAAAGTAAATATAAGATAAAAAAATCTCAAAATGTAGCTTTATACGACTCTAATATAAAATTCTATATTTAAAAAAAATAATTTAAATTTCAAATTAATTTAAGTTATATGATACCAACTATTCACAATTAGATTTTGTTTTTCAATTGCTACATTATTTGGCCTACTTATACATGTATTATTTATAAGACTTTTACTATTATATTATTTAGCCAATTTAATTTTGTATATCATATTACATGCAATTTTTATTATTATTTTTTTTATTTGTTAATCTTTCATAGCAATTGCTCAATACTCTTTCAATTCAATTTAAATTTGACCTAATATTTGTTTACTAGGTACGTTCAAATATATTATGATTATAAAGTTATTTTATAATTTTATATTACATTTTTTGTGTTTTCATTCATTCAGTTTTTTCTTTAATTATTTGCAAATTAAAGAACATTATATAAGAAGATAAAGTAGGCCAACAAAAGCAATATAAGAAAAAAAATTTCAAAACATAGGTTTATACAACTCTAATATAAAAACCTATATTTAAAAAGAAAATCAAATTTCAAATAAATTTGAGTTATATGATACTAACTCATCAAACAATTAGATTTTGCTATTTACACTGATGGTGCATGAAAATTAAATTCTATATATATATATTTAATAATATATATTTAGTAATAGATTTCATACAAGTAGCTTTAGGGATAAAATAAAAAACATCCATTTAAAGTTTTTACTTATTATTGTTATGTAAAAAAGATAATAATAATAATACAATAGATATTAAAATAATATCTCTACCAAAAAAATATTAAAATAATATAATTAAAATATTATCTCAACTTAAAAAAATAATATTATTTTTTAAATATAATTTTTAGATAATAATATATTCCTTCCGCGCAACACGGAAGGGTCTAAGTCTAGTTCTATTGATCTAACAGTATCTCAGATAATTAAGCAGTGGAGTTTTCCTCCTAAGTTATTCACCTTGTTGAAAATTTTATCTTTTTGTTGAAAACTACTAGAAGGTCAATACTTTTAGTGAAAAATGAGGAATTAACTAAGAGTAATGTTATGGAATGAATATTAGGGGACTAATAGGGAGCCAATTAGTGTAATTAGAAAAATAATATGTGGTAAAAAAAGAAAGAGAAAAGAAGAAAAAAGCCTATTGGCCACTTATTTGCTAACAAACTATAGACTTCCTAAACTTTCTCATTAACTATTTGTAATTCAAATGTAAGATAAATATAAATAAAAAATATTAGTCATCTAACATTTCATTTTCTTCTTCTTTTTTTTTTTCTTGTTTTAGCTAACATATTTAAGATGCTATTAACTAATAAGTCAGGCCAAATTCTAACAAAAGATCAATGTTCACACTTATTTACCAATTCTCCATTGCTTACACAATACCAATTTCAAATTTATTGAAAGAGTATAGTGAGTAATTTTAGTTTTTTTTTTACGATGTCTCGCAAATTGATGATTAATCCATCACGAATTTAAACTCTATTTAAAGGTACGTGGTTGGCAATAGTTCATTCAGGTTATTTGAAAAAATAAATGACTTTAGAACATCACTCTTTTGTCACAAAAATATCTATCTCTATAGATATTATGAATATAAAGAACAATTTCTCAAAGTAAAAAAAAAAATAAATAATGACACTTGAACAAATACATCTTTCAACTCATGAATGGACATAAAAATGAAAAAAATAAAAAGAAAAGAAAGAAAAAAATAAAGGACTTTTACTAGGGTGGTGAAATTACACCAGAAAAATAACCATTCTTTAATCATACCATCTTTTCATGCTGGCATCTTACATGTGTATATATATGTATATATATATTTCTATATTTCCATGCTAAGATGCTTATGATAAGAACACTGCTGACATCAAAAGAGGACTAGTTTCACCAAATGACAGTGGTTAGAATGGTTCAGATGCCATTGACAAACTCCAGCATTTGCTAGATTCATTTGTCAAGCATCCTTGTATAATTTCAGATTAACATTAACTCCCACTCCTACAAATCCTTGCCTCATTTCTCTGTAAAATCACAAATTCATTCATAAATAATCATCTTAAGTTACCTTGTTAGGTTCTTTAGAGAAAAAAAAAATATGTATTAATTTCTATTCAATCCATTACCTCTTCCAAACCTTGACATTCGAACTTCACGCCGCATTTCACTCACTTGCGAACCATGATCTGTATAGCCCTGCGAAATTAAGATAGCGGGGTTCACATACGAAGAAAGTTACAAATACAATAGTACTTAACGCCTCGCCTTAAAGGATCTTTTTTCCTGGAATATGATAAAAATAGAAAAACAAAGGAAATTTGGAGATTTGATACTTACTTGATGATGATTCAATAGTTCGGCAGGATCGAAATCCATGGTTACGCGAGTTTCATCATGGTAACCTTGTTTGTCATTATATTTTCTTTCCATAGCAGTGAACATTTGTCTGTTTAAATCATAAGTGCCCTTAGCAAAGGTTGTATCCAATGCACTAATTTTGCTTCTTGAGCCATCTGAAAGTGTGGATGAAGCATCTTGCTTTCTTCTTTTAACCCAGTCATAGCCAACTTGTG